>PVKH010013729.1:0-16740 GCA_004027955.1 Chaetophractus vellerosus
TTTGGAGGGTGGGACATGTGAATTCCCCAACAGTCAGTGTCACCGTGCTCCCAACACCCCCTGCCCCAATGCCCACAGGTTTTACTGTTGAGGCCAAATTACAGAGGAGAAGGATATTTATGGAGAAAAAGCTTCTTAGAGGCTGGACTCTTTTTAGATTGTTTGGTGAATTTTTCTATTCCAGTATGTTTTTGAAAAGCAGCACAACAGTCAGGGTGACATCATCAGGCATTAATATGAACAAAACTGTAAACATTTCCACTTCAAGTCAGGTCAATGCATTCTTTTATAAATATTTTAATCATTTCTTCCCATAGTCACCTAATCAATACAAATGTCAAGCAAATGCTCAAAATGAAAGAAACTCATATGTTAAGAAATAAATGAACTTAGGGTAATAACAACCAACCAGTCAAGCTAAGTACATAAGGTCCTGGATTCCTTCCAGGAGCTTCTGCAGAGCCTAGGAATGTTTTTGCTGTTCACTTACACAGCTGAGCTGGCCAGTTCCATGACAGGCAGCTTTGTTTATTTGGTTTTCACTTTTCAGCATGAAATACTGTCCTGTCTTGATTCCCCAGCTTATGTGGTTCTCTGAAAGTTTCTAACTAGAATTCTTTTGCAAATGATTCCTTCCCCCGGGACTGGCGAGTGCCGGGAAGCTCTGCTGGGGAGATGGGATGGTCTGCTTGGACCGCAGCTCTGCTGGGTCAGTTCATAAATCAGGGAGGTTTATGAGTTAAAACTTTTCTGCTGCAGTCATTTTTATTTGGAGATAGCACAGATTTGGGCGTTGAGCTCTTGTGATGTACTTATAAACCCAGCAGACTGTTTCATCCGGGTCCCTTGTGTATGTGCTCTGTCTGTCATCCAAACCAAATTACGCAGCTCATGAGCACGTTGGCCTTTGTGTGCCCTCATGATCCCAGCAAGCTGTCCCCTCATGGGAGATGCTGGTTATCGGTCTGGCTTCAGATCTGGTGTCTGCATCTGTGCTAGTCATGCCTGCCCTGGCCCAGAAATGACAGTCCCTTCCAGAAGGGGAAGCTGAAGCTCACCCTGGGTAAGGTCATCTTGTCACAACTGTGCAGACTCTGAATGAGCCTCTTGTTCAGCTCTGGCTTGAAACATGGTCCAACAAAGCTTGTGACTGTTTCTGCACCTTCTTCATCTCCCTGGTGCCCATGAGAATCCCCGTGTGAGCTGCTGGGGAGGGAGAAAGAAAATGCCACGATATCTCCACCCACTCTGGTTCCTATGGACCACTCACAGCTTCGCTGAGACAACTGGGATTCACCAGCAGACCTGAAGAGTGGCTCCTCCAAGAGCCAAGAGGCTCCATGCTGGACGGGTGGGCTGGGAGCGGGCAGCGTAAAGTGGCAGGTGTCGTGGGTCTGGTCCTGACCCACTGGCTGGAGTAAAAGGAATAAGATGGACCCTCTTCTTTCCTTCCTTTAGTAACTATTCATGGGTCAACTACTGTAGCCATTTGGCAGTTTGATGTGATTATGAATTCCAAAAATCGATATTGAATCATGCTTGTAAACTGATCTGTTAATCTGGGCATGATTAAGTTATGATTAGGGCCTTGACTGGGCCATGTCAGTAGGGTGTTGAGCCCTACCCCTTGCTGGGTGGGGGAATCATATATAAAAGGCAAGGCAAAGGACAGAGGGAGCAGATTTTGAGAAGCAGTTCTGATGTTGGAGAGACCGCCCCAGGAGAAGAGAAGTGAGCCGTTCACCTGATAGTCTACAGCTGACTTTGTGGAGGAAGCGGAGGAGCTAAGCCCAGAGAGAAATGCAGCCCTGGGAAGAGAGGAATCCAAGAAGCCTGAACCCTGGCAAACGTCGGCAGCTGTCTTGCTCCAACACGTGGCAAAGGACTTTCGTGAGGGAAGAAACTTATGCTTTGTGGCCTGGTAACTGTAAATAAATACCCTTTATAAAGACCAACCATTTTCTGGTATTTTGCATTAGCACCCCTTTGGCTGACTAATACAACTACCATGTGTGGGGCACAGCTGAAGTGCTGGGATGCTTCAGTGAACAAAACAGATGTTCAGGAAGACTGCTTTCTGGGTAAGGGACTGGGGGATGGGGAAGACAGATAGAACACAATACACTTAATAAAGAAATAAATATGCCCATTATATAGCACATTAGAAGGTGAAACACTATGGAAACGATAAAAGTAGAGTAGGAAAAAAAGGTATTGTGTGTGTGTAGCAAAAAAGAGTAATATTAAAAATAGGGTGGCCAAACTTTCTTTAAAAACTAAGTATTTGACTAACATACAAGCCAACAACTGTACTCTCTTGGGCATTTTTATGTGCACACAAAAACCTGTACATGAATTTATAGTAGCAGCTTTATTTATCATAGCCCAAAACTAGAAATAACACAGATATCCTTTAATGGGTGAATGATTAGAAAGACCATGGTACCTCCATCCCATGGAATACTGCTCAGCAATAAAAAGGAACAATCTATGGCTACACATAACAACCTGGGTGAACTTCCAGGGAACTATTCTGTATTAGTCAGCCAAAGGGGTGCTGATGCAAAGTGCCAGAAATCTGCTGGCTTTTATAAAGGGTATTTATTTGGGGTAGAAGCTAGTCACAAGGCCATAAAGCGCAAGTTACTTCCCTCACCAAAGTCTGTTGCCACATTTTGGAGCAAGATGACTGCTGGTCTCTGTGAGAGTTCAGCCTTCCTCTTCCTCCTAAGGCTCTGTAGTCCCAGCTTCTTCTGGTCTCACCCGTAGGCTGGCATAATGCTTGTCCCTCTCCCTGGGGCTCATTTCTTTCCAGGCTTTCTTGGCTGTTCAGGGCTGTGGTCTCTTCAGCTGCAAACTATCAGGGGAACGGCTCTCACCCTGGGGCTCCAGAGTCCAAACTAAACTCTCTGTCCTCCTTCTCCATGTATTTCACTTCCCAGTCTTTGATTGAGTATCTGTGTGTATATATCCCACAGCTGTAGGCTAGCTGTAGGTGGAGACTCAAACTGAATCAACCTAATGTTGTGGTCAAATAAAAGCCCTAAACTTGATTTAATAAAGTAGAAGTGAAACCTCTGAGTCTAATAGAAACTAATATACCCAGAGGAACAGACAAGTTTACAAACACAATCCAATATCTATTTCTGGAATTCATAAAACAATACTAAACTGCCACATATTCTGAGTGAAAAAACAAAACAAAACCCAAAAGGTTACCTGCTATATGATTCTGTTTATGTAACATTCTTGAAATGACAAAATTACAGAAATGGAAAACAGATGAGAGTTGCCAGGGTTACAGAGGGGGTGGCGGCAGAGGGAAGTGAGTGTGGCTATAAAAGGTCAACATGAGGACCCTCGTGGTGCTGGAGATGCTCAGTCTTCACTGTAGCAGTGTCAGTATCCTGGTTGTGATATTGTACTATAGGTTTACAAGATGTTACCACTGGGAGAAACTAGGTAAAGGGTACACTTAACAACTGCATGTAAATTTGCAATTATCTCACGATAAAGAGTTTAATGGAAAAATAGGGTGAGGGTGGCCAGGGTGCACCCACTGAGAAGGTGACATTTGAATTAAGATTTGAAAGAGGTCAAGAAAAACAGCTGTGCATTTACCTGTGCCCTACAAGAATAGAATCTTGGCCTGCTCAAGTAGCACCAAGGGGGCTGGTGTGCACAGGATGAGAGCAATAGGAGGGAGCTGGGCAATAAACCTGGGGGCCTAGAGGACATGGGGAGGTCTTGGGCTTTCACTCTCAGTGGCCTGGGAGAGGGCTCTGGAAGTCCCTGAGCAGCAGAGAGACATGGTCTGACTTGTTTTAACAGACCCCTCTGGCTACTGAATGGAGAATAGACTTCAGGGACAAGGGTGGAAGTGGGAAATGACCCCTAAGTTTCTCCCCAGCTCTGGCTGGTGTCTGTGTGACCCTGTCTGCAACACTCCTGACTGTGTGTACACTTACATGTTTGGTAATACACAAGTTGCTTCATGAAGAAGCATCAGTTCCCCAAGCCTGGGGTATACTGTGGTGGCCCAGGGAGAGGCAGCACAGTTGAGGATGAGGGTCATGAAGATGAAGTTGGGGAGCTGACAAGGCTGAGGCCCTCAAGCTGAGACTTAGTTGTTAAGCCTTATGGCCCATGGGATGTGGATCTGAAAGCCTAGTGGTTAGTAGTAGACATGCTCATGATGATTCCCAATTCCTGACTCTTATACTCACAGGACTGGATTAGCCTTAAGAACTTTCTGGGGATACATACAGTTCCAAACCACCACACATGCCACATCAGAAGGGAGGCAGTGATTACACAGAATTTGGCAACAATTGCTCTGGGAGATCAAATCACGGATCTGGCATCAGAGAAACCATTCTGAGCTCATGCCTATATCCTGGATCTGCTGAGTCGCAGACTCTGAATCATATCCACTACTACCTATTAAATCATGCTTTACTCTGAGTGCTTCTGTTTTTGATTTCTTATAAAAATTATTTTTCTGCTCCTAAAGGCAAGGGCATTTTTGTTAGCGGTACAGCCACTTAAGGTTGTCTGGTTTGGATCGCTGGTCTTCTCCCCTTCCCTTACCTCATGGCCATCATGCCTTCTCGTTGGGAAGTAAGTGGGGTAAGTAATACTAAGCAAGATCATGGAAGACCCAGGAAGCCAGAAGGACCAGGACTGACTTGAGTTGGCAATATGGAGACAGTGGAGGTCTTGAATAGATGAGTGATGTGGGCAACACAAGATCTCCCTGGGCAGGGAAGGATGAAGGTGACAGTTCAGGTGGCATCTGGAATTGGAGGTGAAAGAGTCAGGAATTGGGAATCATCAACATCAAGATGAAGGTGGAGATTATCTGATGCTCTCAGCCTTGGGGAGACAAAGATGAGCCTTGGAGAAAGTCCATAATTATTAGGAGACAAAGAGGAAAAGGAGCTAGCAAGATGGGTTGGTAAGTGAGGAAAACAAGATCATGAAGGAAAACCTAGGAAGTAATCGTTCAAGTAGAAGAAGAAGGTTAGTGGCTTCAAAGTCGCACCAGAGGAAAGTCTGTGGTGGTTCCAATAGGAGATCTTTGCCCCAGGGTCCTGAGATGTCTCAGTCTCCTAGGTGACTATGTAGTCTCTGAGATCAGGGCTGGATGGCATCCTGTTACTGCAGCCCCTCTTCCCAAAGCCACATTAGAGCAAGGGCAAAAGGAGTGGACAGAAAGGAGTGGGCTGGAAGGAACCAAGAGGAAGTAGTCTGGCTAAGTACATAGACTGGCCATAGTCTTGGTCCACACGCAGATTTCTTCAGTCTACTGTAACATCGGCATTGCAGCTGAATCCATTTGAAAGCGGGTGACACATATATAAACCAGGTCCCCCAAATTCTCTCCACTCCTCACAGGACTCCAGGGAAATATTCATATTATGCCTCAGTAGCAACCAAGGTTAGGCATAAATTTGGAATTCTTTAAATTCCGGTTCATTCATATGCTTGTTGCTAAATTAAAAGATTGGAATGCTTTAGTGCTGTAAAAGTTTAAGACTCTTGAAATTCAGATAAACAGCTTTTCAAATAAAAAACTTGAAATCCTAAGTATTATCTCAAAATGCCTTTGAAAACCCTCTTCTGTTTCTGACAATAAAATGTTGAGGTCACATTATTGAAAACTGCAGTTTTTCCTAAACTCAGATTTATTTATTGGTATTCATTAATATCAAAATAGTAAGATATGCTTTAAAATAATAAAATATATTCCTTTAAAAATATTTTGTATGTAGGTGGGACTTTTTTTTTAAGATTTATTTTTATGTATTTATATATCCCCCCCCGCTGCTTGTGCTCTCCGTGTTCATTTGCTTTGCATTTTTCTGTGTCTGCTTGTCTCCCCCTGTTGCATCATTATGCTGAGTCAGCTCACTGCACAGCGGCTTGCCTTCTCCAGGAGGCCCCAGGAACTGAACCCGGGGCCTCCCATGTGATAAACCAGAGCCCAACCAATTGAGCCACAGTTGGTTCCCTGTAGGTGAGACTTTTAACTATGGAGAAATGAAGAGGCCAACAAATCTTCTCACCCCAAAACTGGACACAATTGTCAAAAAAAAAAAAAATCATTTCAGGGCTCTGGAAATTGACATTGGCGAACAACAAAGTGAGAAAAGTATACTCAGAAAAAATTTTCAGAGTGTCAGGTAAAAACAGGAAGAATATGTGGTGTTCTTGCCTGAGACCACCTCTATCTTTCACCACAGCTCAGTCAATGTGATAGTTCTATCAGAGCAGGACTGACCACAAAAACCAGCAGCTTCATTAGATTTGGAGTGATGGATAGAAATCCACACACAGCAACAAATCAGAAAAGCCTGTAGCTCTTCTAGTCTGAAGTTGCAATCCTACTTGGAATGGACATACATGAGAGGACAAGCCAAAAATTTAACAGGGATATCCTGGAAATGAGATAGCCAATGAGCGTTAGGTAGGCATTGCCCTTATCCATGTATGTCTTGAAGCCTGTGCACATGCACATGAGAGGTCCTGGCATTAAAGTAACAGCTGAGGCAGACTTGAAAAGTGCTCCAAATTTTATTACATTGCCCAAATCAAGCACAAATCCACCAGTAGAGGGTGGTGTTTGAGCAAAACCTCTCACCAATCATTGGTGACCATTAAGCTATTCATAGGAAGCCAGGAACCACCCCCCCAAAATGCAAATAAGAATTTAAAAAACAGATAATGGGACAGAGATATCAGACGGACATTGTGGGAGTGACAGATTCTACAGATCAAGTCCAGGCAAGATACAAAGAGTTTTTCTTTTTGGAGTAATGAAATTGTTCTAAAATTTTTTGTGGTGATGAATGCACAACATTGTGGTTATAGTAAAAGCCATTGATCATACCCTTTGGATAGCTCATGTGGTATGTGAATATATCTCAATAAAACTGCTTAATAATTAAATCAATAATTGTGCAAGAATAGCAGCTATGTACAGCAGGGGAAGCATAGAGAGATTGAGAGGTGAAGAAGTTTCCTGTTTGTCTGGTTTTTGTTTATTATTATTATTATTGAAATAATAAAAATGCTCTAATAATGATTGAAGTGTTTAATGCACAACTGTATGATTATAACAAATACCATGGATTGTACACTTTGGATGAATTGTATGCTTTTTTTAATATGTATCAATAAAACTGATTTGTAAAAAAAAACAAACCTCATTCTGAAAAAAAAAAGCAGTAACAGCAACAACAACAAAAACCCTCTCAGAGGATAAAATGAAAACCAAATCCAGAATTGAATTGTTATAACATAATTATCTAAAATGTCCATTTTTCAACAAAAGATTATGAGACATTAAAAAAAGAAGATGGAAAAGAAATAGGAAGACGTGACCCATACTCAAGGAGGAAAATTCTATGGAAACTGTTTATGAGTAGGTCAAATGTTGGATTTAACAGACAAAAACTTCAAAGCTACTATTTTAAATATGTTCAAAGAATTAAAGGAAACTGTGTTTAAATAACTTAAAGAAAATATGATGAAAATGATTCAATAAGTAGGGAATACCAATAAAGAAGTAGATTTTTTAAAAGAACCAAACAGAAATTCTAGAGTTGAAAAGTACAATAACTACAATGAAAAAAAAATCACTAGGTGGGCTCAACAGCAGATTTGAGATAGAAGAAGAAAGAATCTGTGTCTATGAAGATAGAGCAATAGAATTTATCCAATATGAAGATGAGAGAAAGAAAAAATTGAGGAAAAAATGAACAAAGTTTGAGAGACCTCTGGGACAACATAAAACATACCACCTATGCCAAAATGAGAAGAGAAAGAGGGGGCAGGGAACAAACTTGAAGAAATAATGACTGAAAACTGCCCATATTTAATGAAAAGCATCAATCTACATATCCAAGAAGCTCAATGTACCCTAAGTAAGAAAAACAGAAAGACATCTTCACCTAGTCACATGAAACTACTGAAAGCCAAAAACTAAGAGGAAATCTTGAAAGCAATAAGAGAAAAACTAATCATCATGTATAAGTGAACAACAATAAAGTTGATGGCTAACTTCTCATCAGAAAAAAATGGAAATCCAAAGGTAGTGGAATGACATATTTGAAGTCCTGAAAGAAAAACAATTGTCAACAAGAATCATATATCCAACAAAACTAACTTTCAAAAATGAAAGTGGTTCTGGTAATGGATGGTGGTGAGGGTAGCACAATATGGTGAATGTGATTAAGCCCACTGAGTGGTATGCTTGGGAGTGGTTGACATCAGAAAGTTTATGTTGTATGTATGTTTCCACAATTTTTAAAAAAAGAGTAACTAAAGAGACAATGACAACTAAATGCAATACATGATCCTGGACAGGATCTAACAAGGGAGAAGAAAAGTTTCAAAAGGACATTATTGGAACATATGAAAAACTGGAATATAGATGGTAAGCTTTATAGCAATGTTAAATTTCTTGAACTTGATACTTAAGGTAGTTATAAAAGTGAATATCCTTCTTAGGAAATGTGCATGGAATTATTATGGTGAATACAATCTACTCTCAAATGTTTAGAAAATGGATAGAAAGATGGATAGATAAATAGTTGGCAGGAGGGAGGGAGGGAAGGAGAGAGCGAGTGAGCAAGCATGCACAAATGTGGCAAAACGTTAAAATAAGTGTTCTGGATATCTGAGAATATATTGGAGTTCTCTGTATGGGTTTTGTGTTATTTTTGCAACTGTCCTATAAGTTTGAAATTATTTCAAAATTAAAAGTTTAAGAAAATAAAAAATAAATGAAACTGAAACAAAGTCATTCTCAGATAAACAAAGACTGAGAATGTATTGCTAACAGATCTGCCTTATAAGAAATACTAAAGGATGTCTTTCAAACTGGAAGAAAATGACTCCAGACGGTAACTTGAATCCACAAGAAGAAATGAAGAGCACATGAAACAGTAAATATGTGGGTAATTATAAAAGAATTAATAAATATGTATCTTCTCTTTTCTTCTATTATTTCTTTATGTGACATAAGATTATATAAAGCAATAACTGTAACACTGTATTTTTGGATTATAACATATACAGATGTAATAATACATATGACACTAATAGTATAAATGTGTGTGTGCGTGTGTGTGTGTGAATGGAGCTATATTGGAGCAAAGTTGCTATATTTTACCAGATTAAGTTAGAATTAACCTAAAGTACACTGTGATATGTTAAATATACAATTCAACAATTATAGTTTCCTTGGCTGCTTGTGATTCCTAGAGCAAATACTAAGACAATAACTCAAAAAAATATACTTAAAAATAAATAAGAATTTTAAATGCTATATAAAATTGTTTAAAAGTAAAGAAAAGAATAAAGGAGGATTAGAGGAACAGAAAAGACATGAAGGTATAGGGGGAAAAGCAAAATAACAGACATAAATCCAACCATATCAATAATTACATTAAATGTGAAAGTAACAAATTCTCCATTCAAAAGGCAGAGATTGTCAGACTAGATAAAAAAGCAAAACTGTCTACAAGAGATACTTTTTAGATTCAAAAACACAAATAAGTAGAAAATAAAAGGATTAAAAAAACTATCCAATGGAAACAGTAACCATAATGGAGCTGGAATGGCTAAATTAATATTAAACAAGATAGACTTTAACACAAGAAATATTACTAAAGGCAAAGGGGGATATTTCATAACGATAAAAGGGTCAAGCATTAGGAAGATATAACCATTATAAATGTATATATACCTATTGAACACAGAACCCAGGAGAACATGAAGCAAAAATGAAGAGAATTAAGAGGATAAATATACAATTCAACAATTATAGTTGGAGATTTCAAGACCCCACTCTCAATAATTTATAAAACAACTACAAATGAAGTCAGCAAGGATATGGAAGATTTGGTTATATAATCACAACTTAACCTGTTATTTCAAGAACACCCAAAACATCAATAGCCAACAATATCAGAATACATTTTCTTTTCAAGAATAAACATTCTTTCATAATACACATCAACACTGCTTTAGTTTCCTCGGCTGCTTAAGCAAATGCCATGCAATAGTTTGGCTTAAACAATGGGACTTTTAAAAGCTCATGGTTTTGAGGCATCATTAAGGTGATGCTTTCTTCTTGAAGACTGTGATGTTCTGAGGCTGGTTCCTGGTGATCCTTGTTCATTAGTTTGTCACATGGCAAGGTACATGGTAGCATCTCCTGGTCTCTCCCTTCTCTTCCATGTTCCACTGATGTTCAGCTTCTGGCTGCTCCTTCTGTGACTTTCTCTCTGTGTGTCTGGATTTTATTCTGCTTATAAAGGGTTCCAGTAATTGGATTAATACCTATCCTGATTGAGGTAGGCCACACCTTAACTTAAGTAACCTCATCAAAAGGTCCTGCTTATAATGGGTTCACACATTACACACAGAGGAGTGGATCAAGTCTAAGAATATGTTTTTCTAGGGTACATACAGTTCCAAACCACCGCCAAACACTCAACAACATCAGAAGACACATTCTTTTCAAGTATGCATGGTACATTCTCCAGGGCAGACAATATGCTAGGCCTTAAAATAAGTCTTAATAAATTTAAAAAGATTCATGTCATTCAAAGTATGTTCAACAATCATGAATGAAATTAGAAATCAACTACAGAAAGAAATATGAGAAATCCCCAAATATTATAAATCAAACAACACATTTTTAAATAACTCATTGGTTAAGGAAGAAATCTAAGGGAAATTAGAAAATATTCTGAACTTTGTTCAAATGAAAATGTGGCATGTCAAAATTTGGAGAAGTAGTTAAAGCATTGCTTAAAGAAAAGTTTATAGCCTTTAATGTCCATATTAGAAAAGAAGAAATACCTCAAATCAGTGAACTAAACTTATACCTTAAATAACCAGAAAAAATAACAAAGAGCAAATCAAACTTAAAGCAAGCAGAAGGAAGGAAACAAAAAGGTATGAACAGAAATCAACAAAATGGAAATGATAAAAGTAGGGGGGGGAAATCAAGGAAACCTAAAGTTTGTTCTTCAAAAAGATCAACAAAATTGATAAACCTTTAGCTAGAATGACCAAGAAAGGAAGAGAGATGCCAAAAAGTTATAGAAATCAAGAATTAACGACAGGGGAGTGGATGTGGCTCAAATGGTTGGGCGTCCATTTCCCATATGGAGGGACCTGGGTTCGATCCCCGGGACCTCCTGGTAAAATAAAGAAAAATATAGAAGGTGCGTGGGCACGAGCAGGTGACCCCCCAGGCTCCGCCAAACCATGCAGCAAGATGATGACATAACGGAGAGAGACATAGGGGAGAGCCAAGACGAGACATGCCAAAAGACCAGGAACTGAGGTGGTACAAGTGGCAGAACACCTCTCTCCCACATCGGAGGTTCTCAGAATCAAATCCCGGTGAAGACAGGAGGAGAAGGAGGAGAGGAGAGGGCAGGAAACAGACACAGAGTATTGCTCGATGAATGGACACAAAAACAGCAAAAATGGGGGGGGGTTTAAAATGGATAAAAAGTAAAAAAAGAAATAAATCTTTATAAAAAGAGAAAGAATTAAAGACAAGACATTACTACTAACCCAAAAGAAATTAAAAGGACTATAAGAGAATATTACTAACAACTCTATGATAAATTAGAACATTTAGAGGAAAGTGATAAAGTCCTAGAAATATACAAATTGCCACAAATGAAGCAAGAAGAAAGAGACTATCTGAATAGACTTATAACAAATAAAGAAATTGATTTAGTAATCAAAAATCTCTTCTCTTAAAGAAGATGCCATGCCTGGATTACTTCACTAGTGAACTCTATCAAACGTTTAAAGAAACAATAATACTATATAATACTAATCCTATATAAGCTCTTTCAGAAATAGAGCAAGAGAGAACATTTCCCAACGCATTATATGAGAATAGTATTATTTGGATACCAAAGCAAGTCAAAGACATCACAAGAGAAAACTACAGACCAATATCTGTTATGATCACAGACTCAAAGTCCTTAACATAATATTGCAAGGTGAATCCAGCAATATATAAAAAGGATTATACACCATGACAAGTGGGATTTATTCCAGGAATGCAAGGTTGTTTTAAGACCCCAAATTCAATGAATGTGATTGTGAGGATTTGGAGCCATGTACCATAGAAAAACATGTTCTTAATCTTAACCCATTCCTGTATGTGTGAACTCATTAGAAGTAGGACCTTTTGATGAGGTTACCTCAGTTAAGGTGTGGCCCCACACAGTCAGGGTAGGTCTTCTTCCTATTACTGGACTTCTTTATAAGCTGAATGAAATTCGAACAGAGAAGGAAAGCCACAGGAAGTCAACGGAACCCAGAGAAGCCAGGAAAGGTCACCATGTGCATTACCAAGGATCACCAGCAGCCAATCCCAGAATACCAGCAACCAGCCCCAGGACACCACAGTCTTCTAGGAGAAAGCATTTCCTTGATGATGCCTTGATTTTGGACTTCTCCTAGCCTCAAAACCATGAGCTAGTAAATTCCCATTGTTTAAGTCAACCTTTCACATGGTATTTGTTTTAGCAGCCAGGGAACTAAAACAATAATGTACTATATTGATACAAATAAAGGACAAGAACCACAGGATCATCTCTATAGTTGCAGAAAAAGCATTTGACAAAATTCAACACCCATTCATCATAAAAATATCACCATCTCAACAAACTAGGAATAGAAGGGACCCTTCTTAATTTGATAAAGGGCTTCTAATTAAGAAACAGCTAAATCATGCTTAATAGTGAAAATGTGAATGCTTTACTCAGTAACTTAGCAAGGAGATCTGCTTTCACCCATCCTATTCAGCATAATACTGGAGAATCTAACCAGTACAACAAGATGCGAAAAACCAATTAAATGGATTATAGGAAAGGAAAAATAAAACTGTCTTCATTCACATACGGCATGATCCTGTACAAAGAAAATACTAAGATATATATATATATATATATCCAAACTACTAGCACAAACAAAAAGTTTAACAGGGTCACAGGATATAAGATTAATATACAATATATCAACTGTGTTCCTATATACTCATATATATGAAAACATAGAAGATCTAGAATAGCCAAACGATTTTAAAAAAAGAAGAACAAAGTTGAGGGACTCACAACATCTGATTTCAAAAGTTACTTTAAAGCGACAGTAATCAAGACCACATGGTGGGTAGCAGATGTGGCTCAGTGGTTGAGCACCAGCTTCCTACATACAAGATCCCGGGTTCAATTCCCAGCCCCCAGTACCTAAAAAAAAAAAAAATAATAATAATAATAATAAAATACAGACAATATGGTATTGGCATAATTCAGTGGAGAAAGGCTGATCTTTGAAAATGTTTCTGGGGCAACTGAATATCCATATGGAGAAACATGAACTTAAACCCTTATTTCACATCACAAAAAGTAACATTATGGATCACAGGCTTAAATATAAGAGCAAAAAGTATAAAACTTCTACAAGAAAACATAGTAGGGCCCGGCTAGATAGCTCAGTGGATAAAGAGCTCGCTGGGAAACCACATGGGAGGCCCTGGGTTCGGTTCCCGGGGACCTCTCCTAGCAGGCAGACCGCCTTGAGAATGGCAAGCCACCATGGGCGGGCCGGAGCCGCCGTGGGCAGGGCAAAAAGCTGCCACGGACAGGCAAAAGCCGCCACAGGCAGGGCAGGTCGCCTGCAAATCCAGCGCAGCCAGCCACCCGCGAACTGAAAAGCCGGCCGTGATGGAAGCAGAAGCCGCCCACAAGTGGGGAAAGCCGCGCCTGCGCAGTGACCAAGTCTCGGCGTGTCGCCGCAACGGGGGGGGGAAGGGGAGATATGTAATAAAATAAATAAATCTTTAAAAAAAAAAAAGAAAACATAGTAGAAAATCTTTGTGACTTTGGTTAGGAAAAAGCTTTTAGATATGAAGCTAAAAGCACAATATATTATACCCAAAGAAACAATTGATAAATTGGACTTCATCAAAAATTTAAAAGCTTCTGCTCTTCAAAAGACACCATTAAGAAAACAAAAAGAAACCACAGACTGAGAGAAAATATTTGCAAATCTATGACTGAAGAAGAATTTGTATCCAGAATAATCACAGCTCGATGATAATAAGTCAAAGAACTCAATTAAAAATGGGCAAAAGATTTCAATAGCTATTTCAGGAAAGAAGATGTACAAATCACTAAGTCCACACAAAGACTTGTACATGAATGCTTACAGCCCCTAGGCACCAGGGGCTGGCTCTGTACCCGCTCTTGCCTCTATGGTTTGTTGGGGGAAAAGAGGTTGGGATGCCCTGCTGTGTTTGAATTGGTCTGTGCTACACAGAACAAATCTGTCATTAGTAGTTGTAGTGATGATGAGAACAACACTGTTATATAATCCATTAACTCCTTCTGGTATGGCATTCTGTTCCAGTGCAGGCTCTGCCATTTTCCAGGCACATTGATAGCCACCACGTTATCTTAGCCTCACCTGCCCACTGGGTGAACATGCTCCCCAAGACTGGCCTCCCCTGGGTCACCTAGTCACCTCCTTCCTTCCTCCCAAGTCTAACAATATCCCAGGTGGCAAAGGCTGGGTAACGCAGGATTCTACTACCATCACCTTCCAGATGATGCCCTGCCTGTTGTTCCTGACAGGGTACATCTTGGCTGGTTAAAACTGAGCCTTCCTACACTTCCCATCTCTGTCTCTTTGAAACAAAAAGATATGTCGTATCACCCTGACGTACTTTACAGAGAGAAGAAAGGAGAGATGAGAACATTTAATATGACTGAGCTCCACCGGTGGGACTCTTAAACAGTGCAAAATGATGGTAGCTAAGGAGGCAGGGCTCAGCCTGAGGAAAGAGAAATGTGGTTTACTGAAGCTTTGCTGAAAAGAAGGAATTTCTCTCATGGGACAGCTTGCTTGGAAGTAGAAGGAGCTGAAGTTTAGACATGTGATTCTCATTACCATCTATATCCTTTCAGACAAGAGGCAGGAATAATTGGATCCATTTTTTATTTTAATTATAATTCCTTGACTGGCTTTAAAGAAATCACCAATGGAAATCTGCAAGCCACCACAAACGCCACCATTTCAAATTCCCCGGATTTTAATGTGGCCTGGATTTCCTTAAGCCGCCTTGTGGCTACCAGCCACAATTGATGTTTGTTGTTGTTACAGACCTAAAGTTTTCCTCAAAGATGAAATGATCTCTCTCCTTCATTCTATTTTCCCTTCTGGAGAGAGGATCTTTTATACTTTGCCAACCCCTCTCCCCCCTCAAAAAATGAGAGAGAATGAAGCCTTTTGTTTTGCACTGAATGACAGCAGAGTGCAGGCTTACAGCTTGCCAGTCTCTGTCGAGTCCCAGATTCAGGAGCAGTCACAAATCCTGAGAGGTGTTTGAAATTGGAGAACAGGATCCTAATGAAGTCAAACAGCACAACCAACACTGTGAAGGTTAAACCTCATTTGAGCCTACTCCCACTCACTTTCTTCCTATCAGTCTTTCTCCCTCTCAAAAACATTCTGGAAGGGAATCCTGGAAAGATAAATACTTTCTAGGGTGGAGGTAAGCAGTGCCCATGTAACCTCCAAGAGGGTCACTGATCCGACAGCCCCAGGAAAGGAGGTGCTGGGTCTCTAAGGTGGGCCCTACAGATGGCTGGCAGCTCAGAGAACATGGCCTGAGCAGGACACAAGCTGGGTTAGTCACTCTTTTGAAGCTGAGCAAATAAATAAAAGGAGCACAGTCGAGGTCGTAGGCACAGTTTTCTGTTTAAACCAAACTTCAGATAAAGTAGTTATGAGACTGCTTCAATGTTTTGCTTGCTCTAATTTGCCCTGCACTCAAATGTCTTACTCAAATTTATTATAATATAATTCAACAACTCTTGAAAAGTCACTTTAGCATGAAAGTAGGACAGCATTTGGTTGGTTCCTTTATCCACATGGGCAAATAAAAGTGCACACATGCACACACATGTACACACATGTACACACATGTGACAGACCAAGAAATACAAATAGCAAAGAAATGCTATTTAATAAAACTAAACATGAGGGTTGTACCACATTTTTAATACAATTTCAGAATACAGAAAATATAAGTGAGAAACACAAAAGTCTTATTTGGAAATGGTTTCCAAATTAATCTCCAAATCAGGAGGTTTTAGCAAACAAGCAGCAAATGTCGATGACTGTGTGAGTGTGTGTGTATTAGAAATTTCTGGCAATCAGTCACTCGAAAGCAAGGGAGGCTTGGAGGGAAACCCTGGTTCTAAAAACAAAGCAGTTCATGCCTATAAACAATGCCCAAGAGACTGTTGTGAGCCAAACAACAACAGGTGGCTTTTGTTTTGATTTTTTTTAGCTTTTCCCTTTTCTGTGCATCCTGTAATAAATCTGAACAAACTCAGTTTGACACTTCCTAATGTTTCAGAAGAGGAGATATTAAACTGAAGTGAAAAAAACACCTTGTTCAACAATATTTCTTCTCGGGTTTGTGCTCCTGTTCACAATTGGCAGGACCGGACGCACGCCAACGTGACCTCTCTGCAAGCTGACTCACAAACGGGGGTGCAGAGGTCTCTGCCCTCACCCTGACAGGGATCTTAAGGCACCCCAGCGGCAAGCATCGGCCACTTCATCCACATGAGCCAAATGCTCATTGTCATCACTAGTCAAAAGTCCTCCCATTAAAAAACGTGCCAC
>PVKH010013730.1:0-16744 GCA_004027955.1 Chaetophractus vellerosus
GTGGCATTTGTGTGATCAATGTATCCTAGGAATGTATATAGATATATAAAAAATAAATAAATAATTAATAAAAAAAATACATTAGAGGGGCCGGCTGTAGCCCAATTGGTAGGGCGCTGGTTTACCACATAGGAGCCCCCGGGTTCGGTTCCCTGGGCCTCCTCGTGTGGGCAGACCGCCTTGAGAAGGCAAGCTGCCATGGGCAGGGCAAGCCCCCGCGAGCAGGGCAAGCCGCCACGAGCAGGCAGGCCGCCGTGCGATGAGCTGACTCGGCGGGTTGCTGCAGCAGGGGGAGACAAGTGGACACAGAAGAACGCAAAAATGAACACAGCAAGAACAAGCAGAAAGCGGGGGATAAGTAATAAATAAAAAAATAAATCTTTAAAAAAATACATTAGAGGCACATAGGAGCAGATTTGAATTGTTTGAAGGCAGAATTAGTGACTTTGAAGGCAGAACATCTGAACTGGAAAAGACAGAACAGAAAGAGAAGAGAATGGGGAAAATGGAGCAGAGTCTCAGAGAATTGAATGACAATACGAAATGCACAAACATTCGCATATTGGTATCCCAGAAGAAGAGAATGGAAAAGGAGCAGAAAGAATATTTGAGGAAATAATGACTGAAAACTTCCCAACCCTTATGAAGGCCATAAATATCAATATCCAAGAAGGACAACACACCCCAAACAGAATAAATCTGAATAGACCTACTCTGAGACACCTACTATTCAGCATGACAAGTGTCAGAGATAGAGGATTCTGGAAGCAGCAAGAGAAAAGCAAAGGCATCACATGCAAGGGAAACTCGATAAGATTAAGTGCAGACCTCTCATCAGAAACCATGGAGGAGAGAAAAAAGTAGTATGATGTATTTAAGATACTGAAAGAGAAAAATTACCAGCCAAGAATGCTGTATCAATTGCGTTACCATGAACCAAATATATTGTGTAACATATTGTATGATTCAAACAAACAAACAAACAATTCTGTACCCGGCAAAGCTATCCTTCAAAAATGAGGATGAGTTCAAAGTCTTCACGGACAAACAAAAACTGATAGAATGTGTTACCAAATTACCAGGTTTACAAGAGATACTAAAGGGGGTACTGCAGCCTGAAAGGAAAAAATAAGGGTGAAAGATTTGGAGAAGGGTTTAGAAATGAAGATTATTAGAAAGGGTAAACTAAAGGATAAGAAGACAGACAATAGAATGGTATGACAACAGAGAACTGAAGGACAAAATGGATGAAGTAAGTAATGCCTTTACAGTAATAACACTGAATGTTAATGGCTTAAATCCCCAATCAAAAGACATAGATTGATAGAATGGATAAAAAAAATATGAGCCACCTATATGTTGTCTATAAAAGACCACCTCAGATATAAGGACACAACCAAGTTAAGAGTGAAAGGTTAGAAAATGTATTCCATGCAAATAGTAACCAAAAAAAGAGCTGGAGTAGACCAGATAAATGTAAAATAACAATATTATAGTATATGAACAATAATTAGTGCAACAAGCAAATTGTTCCTGTGATCAGTATTCTGTAAGTTTCTTCATACAAAATAAACACTTGCTTTTAATTGAGAACTGGAGAAGAAATATATTTTTGGATACTTCATTTTTCTTTAACCCTTTCTTATGCATACTCTATTTATTTTATATATATATATATGTTTAGGATACATTGATTACATAAATGTTATACAGAAATTTTAGGAGTACCCATATGCCACCCTCCCTATGCATACTCCTTAATTAAAATACTCTATCTGGATCAATAATGACTTAACATGACTACTGTTGAAAAAGATTTTGACTTTTTCTGCTTCATAAAATTATTAGTTAGCATATTGTTATCTGCAGTAATTCATTCCAATAATATGTGAAGGATTTCCAAATTTGATTATCCAGAAAGAATTATGGGCTAAATGGAAATTAAATAACTAAACCAATAATTTATTTCATTCTTAGAGATTATTATGTCCAATAGTTAGAGCTGTATACAAAAATTAGAATTATGATATAATTAATTTCTATATTAGAATTATTATTTACATTTATAAAAGTTTGTTGCTATACTATCTTTCTTATAATTGATTATATTAAATCTTACCTGGCCTTACACTCTCAAAAAAAAAATGTTCAGGGATCAGACAGATAATTGCATGCCCTACAGCAGTTTCTTGTAAACATGTGAGGCATAATTATATTCCCTACAGCAGTTTCTTGTAAACATGCAGTGGGCAGAACCATGGCTGAATGAGAACGGGCATGCTCTACCTACAGACATTCACATTCAAACACATTAACACACTGTGTTGTGCAAACACCAGTTTGAGACCATTCCTATAGCAAAGAGGTCATCTAGAGAGCAAATTCTTTGCATGCATGTGGCTGACTGGCTGACATGGCCTCTACCCGAGCCTCTTCCAAGGCCTGGTTCTTCTTGAGAATCCTCTCCGGTGAGGGATGGAGAGGAATCCTTACCAAAGTGGTGGGGAGAGGGGAGAGCGGCCCGCGGAGGGTCTTCCTGTGGGGGCAGAGGACATCTTGATCCCATCCAGAGTCAGCTTCATAGGTGTGCGGCCTTTGCAGCCTCGTGGGGTCCCATGTTTAATGCTGTGCTGTTGCCATCTTGAAAGTCTTAATAGTTTTTGACAAGGGACTCGAATTTTCATTTTACAACAGAACCCACAAATTATCAGCCAGTTCTGATCTTTTCCTTTATAGAGCGTGGTGACATGATTTTGCTGCTTTGGCCCAGCAAAGACAAGACCCTGGATCTGCCTGGAAGCCTCCTGGGGCTCCAGTCTTGAAGTGGCCACATGGGCACTTGGTGGAGAAGAAGGAGGCAGAGGACGGGAGGAGGTAGACTCGAATTCTGGAAAGATTTTGAGGTCTCCTTGCCCTGACAGCTCACCTACTTCACCACTACACAAAGATGAGATCCCCAGGGAAAACCTGCAGTCAGTAGCCAGGGCACCCTGGTACACATAAAGCCTGGGCCCACCTCTGATCCCAAATTTGAAGGTGAGGGGATATTGGGTGCCCGTTCTGGGCTAGACCCTATTTCCAAATCAGGTCACATTCCCAGGTACTGGGTATTAGGACTTGAGCATATCTTTTTTGGGAAACACAAATCAACCCATTACAGTGGGGCTGAATAATTAGCACAAAATGTTTAAAGTAAAAAAGTACAAAAAAGATGGAGGGGAGCAGATGTGGCTCAAGTGATTGAGCACCTGCTTCCCACATGGGAGGTCCTGGGTTCAGTTCCCCGTGCCTCATAAAAAACAAAACAAAAACAACAACAAGCAAACACCTGAAAAAACCAGGTGTTTTCACATCAGGGGAGCTGATGTGGCTCAGTGGTTGAGTTCCATCTTCCATCTTCCCACATACAAGGTTCTGGGTTCAATTCCTGGCCCTGGTACCTCAAAAATTAAAAAAAAAAAAAAAGGAAAAGGAATCACTTTTAATTCCCTTATCCAGAGGCAACCACTGATAACATTTGGCAATTTAATAATTAAGAGCTATCACTGTAAAAATACACACAAAGAAAGTCACTATAATTGCATCTGGGAAGGAGAGATGGGATACTGACGTTACTTTTCATTTTGGTACTTTTTGAATTCTATACTATGCATATGTAACATAGAAAAACATATAATTTATTTTATATAAATAATAGTAAAGGGTAGATTCTTTTGACCATTGCATTAGTTAGCCAAAGGGGTGCTGATGCAAAATACCAGAAATCTGTTGGTCTCTATAAAAGGTATTTATTGGGGGTAGAAGCTTACAATTACCAGACCATAAGCATAAGTTTCTTCCCAAACAGACCAAACAGACCAAAGTCTGTTGCCACGTGCTGGAGCAAGACAGCTGCCGACATTTACCAGGTGTATTAGTCAACCAAAGGGGTGCTGATGCAAAATACGAGAAATCGGTTGGTCTTTATAAAGGGTATTTATTTGGGATAGAAGTCCACAGTTACCAGGCCATAAAGCCTAAGTTTCTTCCCTCACCAAAGCCCATTGCCAAGTGTTGGAGCAAGACAGATGCCAACATTTGCCAGGATTCAGGCTTCTTGGGTTCCTCTCTTCCCGGGGCTCCCTTTCTCTCTGGGCTCAGCACCTCTATTTCCTCCACAAGGTCAGCTATAGACTATGAGGCTCTCTAGGCTTTGTGTCCCTCCACAAGGCCAGCTGTGAATTCTCAGGCGAATGGCTTGTCTCTACCCCGGGGCCTTCTCTCCTTCCCCACCAGAACTCCAACATCAAAACTGCTGCAACTCTGTCCTTTGCCATGCCTTTTATATTTGATTCCCCCACCCACCAAGGGGTGGGGCTCAATGCCCTATTGATATGGCTCAGTCAACGCCCTAATCATAACTTAATCATGCCCAGATTAACAGACCAGTTTACAAGCATAATCCAATATCTATTTTTGGAATTCATAATTACATCAAACTTCCAAACTGCTACACTCCACCTTCTGAATTGCAAAAATACATTACAATATTCAAAAAACCTTAAATCAGTAACAATGGAAGTACAAAATCATATCATAGGCCGTTTAAAGAAATACAGTTTTTCTTGGGGCAAAGTCCCTTCTAGCTGTAGACATCTGAGACTTACAAAAACATTTATCTACTTCCAATACACAAATGGACAGACAAAAGATAAACATTTTCATTACCATAAGGAGAAATTGGGAGGTTAAACATGAGTCATGGGTCCTCTACAGTTCAGTAAACCTGCAGGGCATCCTCCATTCGATTTCAAAGTCTGATAGTCATTCTTAAGACAATGGTTTCTTCTCCTTGGGGCCTCATGGATTCACCCTTTCCACAGGCTTGCCCAACAGCCATTTTCTTGGTTCCACCCTCATCAAGCATCTGGGTGTCGACCAAGCCCCAGATCTCACCCTCCAAGAGTGTTGGGGTGATTGCCACACCTTACCCAATCTTTGGGTTAGAGCCTTAGCACCCCTAGTACAGTGAGGTAAAGACAACATCCCCCCTAACCTTTGGCATACAGGTTCAACCCTCCCAGAGCAACGAGTTGACCACCTGGCCTTCTCTAACCTTTGGCATACAGGCTCAACCAACTCAGAGCTATGGGTAGACCACCTGGCCTTCTCTAATCGATGGGGGACAGGAGCACCCCTCTCAGACCAATGGGGTGCTGACCTTAACCGCTCTAATCTTTGAGGAATGTGCTCCACCCTCTCTGTACCCTGGGGCAGCAAAACTCCTCCTGAACATCTGGTGGGAACATCTACCCTCTTCAACTGCTGGGGCAAACTCACCCTCTCTGTACACATGGGTGGGACTCCTCTCTTAGCCCAAAGTGATGTCTTAATTCCAGATCTCAGCTTCCTTGGGTTTCTTCTTAAAGCTGTTTCTCCTTCAATCTTTCCTTTCCATGTCCTCTTTTGCCCAAGCTGACTGTGGTTTTGTTCGTACAGCTCTCTCAAAAACTTTGTTGGTTTAGCATGCAGGAACCAGGGGTCCAAGCCATCAGACAGTAAGACTTTCCACAAGTTTTTCTGAGATAACTGCATCTTCAATTCTGATTTACAAGTTCCAGGTTTAGCTAAGTCTTCAAATGGGACACTTTCATCTGGGAACTTGATTTCCAGAAACTTGGAAGTTCCAGAATCAGTTTCTCCTTTCTTTGTGCCCAAAAGTTCAGTCCTTAGTGTATTTCGCTCATCTAGTATTTTTCCTTAAGCTGCAAGGAGAAGCCAAGCCACATTCTCCGAGTTTACATTGGAAAGTTCTTCAGCTAAATGCTCCGGTTTGCCATTTTCAAATTCTGGCTTCAATATAATACTAGGAGTTAATCTTGCTAAGTTCTCTGCAACTTTAAAACATGGATTGCCTTTCCTCCACTTTCCAATAATAATTTCATCATTTACTTCTAAGGCATCATAAAAAGTCTCTCTAGCATCCATATTGCTATCAACAGTTTCTTCAAAGTGATCTAGGCCTTTTCCATCAAGCATTTCACAATTCCCCCAAAAAATATCCCTTAACCATTTATAAAACTGTTCCAACATTTTGGTAATTGCAAAATCACTTTCCCACTCCTCAGTACCAAATTCTGTATTAGCCAAAGGGGTGCTGATGCAAAATAGCAGAAATTGGTTGGTTTTTATAAAGGGTATTTATTTGGGGGTAGAAGTCCACAGTTACCAGGCCATAAAGCAAAAGTTTCTTCCATCACCAAAGTCCATTGCCACGTGTTGAAGCAGGACAGTTGCCGACATTTGCCAGGATTCAGGCTTCTTGGGTTCCTCTCTTCCCAGGGCTGCGTTTCTCTCTGGGCTTAGTGCCTCTGTTTCCTCCACAAGGCCAGCTGTGAACTCTCAGGTGAATGGCTCGTCTCTACCCCAGGGCCCTCTCTCCTCCCTCACCAGAACTCCAACATCAAAACTGCTGCAACTCTGTCCTTTACCTTGCCTTTTATATTTGATTCCCCCACCCACCAAGGGGTGGGGCTCAATGCCCTACTGACGTGGCCCAGTCAGTGCCTTAATCATAACTTAATCATGCCCAGATTAATGGACCAGTTTACAAGCATAATCCAATATCTATTTTTGGAATTCATAATTATATCAAACTGCCAAACTGCTACAACCATATAAGAAATAAATTAGTACTCTAGTCATTTGGACTATTGGAGCATATAACATATGGTTTCCTTACAAATTAAGCTTATCCATAGTGCATTTAAAATGTATTTATAAGATTTTGCTTTAAATATAGCTCTCCTGAAGCCTACCTCTAACTAGGCAGCACTCCTGTGTCTCTTCGACTTGGCTCTGTGCATTGTCATAGGAAGTTGGCGTCTCATCTGCCTCATTTCCGTTGCCCTCACTTTGCAGTCAGGAAATCCATTTTCTAATTCTGGCTCCACCACTTACTAGCTGTCTGACCTTGAGACAATTACTTAACTTTGCCATGTCTTGCTTTCTTCCTAAGTAAAATCTGGGTACAGGTTTACAATTTCTTACTCATAGTAACAAAAGCTCAAAAATTCTATAAACTGAAAGTTTTCCCCTAAGTTTGGCATCAAAACTGATTAGGTGATGAAATCTGATGTGAATTGAGGTCATTTATAGTTTTTATTTATTGCACTTAGTGTGACTATTCAGACATTTCACTGCAGAAATTTAATGTACTTGGCTACAAGGGGTGTTACATAATATGTGGTTTTACGCTCCAAATTAGTTTTATAAACTCCAGGAAATTCTGAATTCCAGAACCCATCAGGCCTCAAGAGTGACAAGGAAGATAAAGTATATAAAGCACTTGGGCAGAGATTGGTAGTTGCTTACCCAATATCCATCTTAACATCATCTTACTTAATACAGAACCCTGATTAGTTTTATTGGGAATGGAAATGTTCCCTGCTAAAAGACTCTGTTTTCCAGCCTTCCTTGCAAATGGGAATGGCCAATGAAATGTAGTTGGAAGTGGTTGGGTGGGCCTTCCAGGAAAGCACCCCCTTTTCTCCTGACTCTTCTTTTTAATGCCTGAATATGGATGTGATGGCTGGAGCTCTGGCAGCTGTCTTGTGTATTTAAGCCATGATCATTTGATCTCTGTTAAAGGTAATCCCAACTGAAGCACTGGCCCAGCTCTGTGCCTGGAGACTTAGAAGTATCATGAAAGTTCAGAAGAGCACCAATAGAGGTGTGGTACACTGGGAGTGTTCTGAAGATGTTAAGGACACACTCAACAGAGAGGAGTGAGCCAAAAGCCCCTTGGCCTCCAGCAGAGCTTGAGCCCTTGCCATGGGAACAAAGACTGAAGAGTGTGATTGGGACTCAGTTCCAGTCAATGACATTGGTTTCAGGGAGAGCAGAATGAAGCTTTTAGGGTATAGGTATAAGAGCCTGTAAGGGGCCCTAAAGGATATGGAGAAAACAGTCAGTGGTGATGGGCTTTACCTGCTCCTGAACCCAAAAGGCTCTGAGCAAGACAGTCCTACAAGGGTTGGGAAGGAAGGAAGGGTAAGGGTGCAAAGAGGCTTGGTTCTGAGGAGCTCTGGGGAGAACAGGACACTGGGAGGGCCAGAGTCAGAGGGATGCCATATGTGGTGGGGGAAACTGACAGATCCTAGGATGGCTTCCCAAAGTGAGCATTTCTGGGCAGGCTGCAGAGGGACCCGCTGGGAGATAGTATGAGGGCTCTGGAAGCTGGGGCAAGGTAGAGGGGTCTGGGGGACCTGCTTCAGGGCTCCGAGGCCAGAGTGACTCATGGGAAACTTGGGATTTTTCACTGAGGCCTGGAAGTCACTAGATGGCCAATTATGTGGTTTTCTCTGAAAAATTACTGTGACCTCTGTCAAATTACTCCTTGTTTTTGAGCATACATGTCTTCACTTGTCACACAAGCCTTGTTCTCTTTCAGGGCACATTTTTATAATACTTTAGAATAGTTTATGAAACTAGGGACCCCAGTGAGCAGTACTGTAGAAATAGTTTCTGTCAGTATGATCACAAAATGTATAAATACCCTATAACTACATAAAAAGGGGCACTCATAGATACCCCCTTTTCCTCCAAATTCCACAAGGGATGGAACTGACAACTATTTCTGCCTGAGGGTTGGTATCAGAGTTGGGTAAGTCACATCTGTCAACACCTCGCGGTTGTACAGAGCTTCAGGTGCTGCCGGGAAGGTCTCAAGCCTGAACAAGTGTGTGCAAGCCTTCCTTTCCTCTCATCATTGTGCCTCCCCACTCTATCCTCAGCCCTTCCCAGCTCTATGGAGATCAAAGCCGCTCTCCAGACCATACAAAGCCATTGCTGGAAAAGCCACATAAACGCTACTGCTCTTTGCTGACTGGGGCTGGGAGCGATGCCAGGCCGGGGATTTCAGAAGGGAAACCTTCCAAGTGCTGGATTAAGCCTCTGGAGCAGATGCTGCCTGTGGATCGGCTGTATTCAGAGAGCTGGGTGAGCAGCAGGCATGGATGGGGATTTGGATGGCTCAAAAGTCTGTTGAACAAAGACCTAGAGGCACCGCAGGGATGGAGAGACTGAGGAAGGGTCAGCTGTCAGG
This sequence comes from Chaetophractus vellerosus, assembly GCA_004027955.1. Classification (NCBI taxonomy): domain Eukaryota; kingdom Metazoa; phylum Chordata; class Mammalia; order Cingulata; family Chlamyphoridae; genus Chaetophractus; species Chaetophractus vellerosus. Next base: position 9,086 of record PVKH010013730.1, read on the forward strand.
GCGCCCCAGGGGGACCACTCAGTCCTGCCCAAGAACCTGTACTCACAGTGAGTCATTTCAGATGTGAAAGAAAGAGCACAGACCAAGTGTTCCTATGAACACTTCCCTGGCACTTCACCCACAGAGTAGTCAATGGCTAGTCCTCCTCCAGCTTTGGGCTCAGCCTCTCCATGTTTAAAATGGGAACAATTTCCAAAGAAGTCAGGATTTGAGAAATGGCAGAAATAATATAGGCACTGTACCCCTAAATCATGTTTTTGCACCCAAAGCTCAGCTGCTCAGACAGAGCTGTTCTAACTGCCTGTTGGAATAGGTGATTTGAGGAACCAGAGAGGTATCTCTCCCCACGGGCATGTTATGATGTCTGAAATCCCATGTTTTAGTTTGCTAGGGCTGCTGTAACAAAGTACCACCAACTGGATGGCTTAAAACAGCAGACATTTATTCTCTCACAGTTCTGGAGGCTAGAAGTCCAAAATCAAGGTGTAAGCGGGGCCGGACTCTTTCTGAAGTCTGGAGGGAAGAATCTGTGCCATGTCTCACTCCTGGCTTCTGGCAGTGGTTGGCAATCCTTGGCATTCCTTGGCTTGTGGCATAACTCAATATTTCCATCTGTTGTCACGTGGCCTTTCCCGGCATCTGTCTCTGTGTCTACTTCTCTCCTTATGAGGACACCAGTCATATCGGACTGTGGCCCACCCTAATTCCATCTGGCCTCATCTTAACTAAGCACAGCTTCAAAGATCCTATTTCCAAGTAGGGTCACATTCATAGGACTGGGGGTTAGGACTTGAACATGTCTTTTGGGGGGCCCCAGTTCAACCCATAACATTTCACCACTAGCAGTTTGAAGCTGAGTCAAGGCAGAGAAGGAGCAAAAAGGAGAGGTTAAGAAATCTTAAAAAGATGTTATAAAAGATACACTTTGCAGACATCAGTGATCTCAGAGGCAGCTTTGGGACAAAAACACATGACCCACAGTGCAGAGAAAAGAGCACTGGATTTGGAGTCAGGCAGACCTGGGTTTGAATCCTGACTGACACTTACTAGCAGGGTGATCTTGAGCTAGTTCCTAGACTTTCTTGAACCCCTGTTTCTGTCACTAAATTTGGGCTAATAATTCCTGCCTCACAGAGTAGCTCCTTTAGCTGAGACTTTGCACACACGTGTAAGTTATTAGAAGCCAGGGCCCCAGACTCATCACTGACAATATGGGCCTGGGGCGAGCCATCCCATTAGCTGAGCAAATTCTCTCTTCTGTCATTGTTTTCTCAGCTCAAGACTCTAGCTTGTTCTTGAGCGGTTACTTCAGAAGCTGCTGCAACATTCTCTGCGCACTGTTGAGAGGCTGGAGGCTTAGAGTTCATTGAAGGCTTAAAAAGGTATTTGCATTTTGAGGCTGGTTTCCCTTCCTCATATTTTTTCCATTTATTTTTTGGCCTTTGGGAGAAGGGTTTTCATCTTTCTAGCTCCCCTGAAATTAACTTTTCTCTGAAAGTGTTTCTTACCACCAAGGAAGATGTGGGCCTGCTCCCAGATCAATCTGCAAAGGAGGGGCAGGGCAGTGGCCCAGAAGAAGGAAGAGAAGGGGAGAAGTTGGAGTGAAGTCAAGGAAAGGCATAGGTGGGAGAGAGTAACCACAGGAAGTGCAGGGAGTTATGGGAGGTAGGTAGGGGGCTTGAAGCTGGCAGGCCACTCTCTAAGTAACTGGGAACCAACAGTCACTGTAGACATACTCTTGGCCACTACCCAGGAACCCTGCCCCCACCTTGATGCTGAGCAGCCAGCTCCCATGGAGCTGGGAAGGGGATGCCTACATGTAGATTCTAAAATCTACACCAGGTTTGCCTTCCATCTTCCAGGTCCCTTTTCCATATACTCTCCCACTGCTCCTAGAGGCAAACAGTCTCACAAGGTAGCTGCCCTTACTATCTGCTTCGCCCACCACTATGTGGCAAAGGACCGGGACAGTCAGTTGTCCAGGGGCCCTGGGCTCCAAAGGACCCCACCTTCGGTTAATGCTCTGCAGCTGCCATCTTGAATTCTTAATAATTTTTTCTTTGAACTTGTGTTTTGTAAGTGATGTGCGATGGATCAATGGAGCAAGTACGAGAGCAGAGGTAATATGCCGCCTGGTGACAGCACACACAGGACAGGGCAGACAGAAGGAGCACAAAACAAGGGGTCTGGTGTCCAGTACACACATGCGTACCTGGGACAGTCTGGGGCAGGGCTGGGTGTCAAGATATTTGGACCAAAACCTGGGCCCAGACTGAGGGCAGTGATGGTGGCGGTGGTAGCCTCAGCAGCAGCCGCTGCAGGAAAGAGGAGGGGCTCACAGAGCATTGTGCTGGGACCCCCAGTGGGAGGCTGGCTTGTTGGTCTGTCCCCAGAACCCATGACCCACCCCTGCAGTGTCTGTACAAATATTAACTTTCAGGTCTGAACCCTAGGATAGAAACTACTAGCCCTCAGGCAGCAACTTTGTCGGTAAATTATTGCAAAATAAAGGATATACATGGACATTGCAATAAAGCATATCAGGAAATTTATTAGAGTTCTTCAAAGCATTTACAATCTTTGGTTTTGAAAACTGTTGCAATGTTGCAAAGCAAATATCCACAGTCTAAGAAATAGAAATTAAACTTCCATGAAAAAGAGCACTATTTTCATATGAAGCTTCAGATAAACCAATTATTAACAAGGAGACAATTTTAATACAACAAAAGAATGTATAAACAGGTGTTTTAGATTCCATAAATACCATGAAGCCACTTTCCGTTTCTTGTATGACCTCCACAAGTTACAGGAAATGTCAGAGGAAACTTTAAAATTCCATTGTGTAAGCTTGCATTTAATTTTCAATTCAGACTTGCATGAAAGTGATTTGTATGAGGAATTTAATCTGCTTAGAAAAATTGTTCCACAAGAATCATCAGTTCTAGATGCAGTAATATTTTTTTGAAATAAATTGTAATGTTGTCACAACCCATGAAATATATATATATATTTTTTGAGGTACCAGGGGTTGGGGATTGAACCCAGGAGCTCATATGTGGGAGGCCGGTGCTCAACCACTGAGCCACATCGGCTTCCCTAATTTTTTTTAAAATTTATTGAAGTATATCACTTATATATGAACATACATAAACAATAAGTGTGTAGCAATAGTTGTGAACTTACAAAACAAACACACATAACATCATACAGGGCTCTCATACCTCACCCTACCACCAATAACTTGCATTATTGTTAAACATTTTTAACTAATGATTAAAGAGCATCCCCCAAATATTACTACTAACCAAAGTATTTTCCCCCAACCCACCCTATTATTATTATTTTTGTGTCATTTATACATGAACATAAATAAACAATAAATGTGTAGTAAAAGTTGTGAACTTTCAAAGCAAACATTCATAACATCATACAGGGGTCCCATACATCAACCCTCCACCAACACCTTGCATTGTCGTGAGACATTTGTTATAAATTATGAAAGAATATTGTCAAAATCTTACTACTAATTATAGTCCTTATCATATATTTGGTGTATTTTTCCCTCAACCCACCCGATTATTATTTTTTAAATATATTTTTATGACAAAAGTTGTAAACTTATAAAACAATCATGCACATATGCAGAATTCCCAAACAACACCCCTCTATCAACACACCACACCGTAGTAGAACACTTGTTACAGATTATGAGATGATATCATCAGATCATTACCAGGTCCACAGAGTACATTTGGCACACTTTTTCCATAATCCCCATTATCAACACAGTACATCTTTGGCATAGATGCAAGAATATTACATTACTGTTAACCACAGTCCATAGGCCATGCCAGTTGTATTTTTCCCATGCTTCTCCACATTCCCACCACCCTGCAATAGTGATGTGCATCTGCTCTAGCTCACAGAGGACACTCTTGCATCTGTACCATCAACCACAATTCTCATCCACCTCTGGGTTTACTGTGCTATTCAGTCCCTAGATTATTCTCTAGCTTTCTGTCAACTGGCATTTACATCCCTAGACTACCATTTCAGCCACATCCCCATTTATAAACCATGTGTTTCTCACTATAATGTGTTACCATCAACTCTGTACACTTCCACACTTTTACAGTAAAGCTAATTAAAACTTTTACATACATTAAATATCAGTAGTCCGTCTTAATCCTCCTCTTATCTCCTTTAAGAATCCAACACCTACCACCAGGTCTTGAAGATATTTTCCTACATTTTCTTCTAGAAGCTTCATGGTTCTTGCTTTTACATTTAGGTTTTTGATTCATTTTGAGTTAATTTTTGTATAAGGTGTGAGATAGGGGCCCTCTTTCCTTCTTTTGCTATGGATATCCAGTTTTCTCACCATCATTTAGAAATTGAATGTTCTGTTCTGCCAGAGCTGGGTGGGTTTGACAGGCTAGTGAAAAATCACTTGATGAGGGCCTGTTTTTTAACTATCAGTTCAGTTCCATTGGTCTATGTGTCTGTCTTTATGCCAGTACCATGCTGTTTTTTATCACTGTAGCTAGGTAATATGACTTAAAGTCCAGAAATGAGAGTCCTCCAACTTCGCTTTTCCTTTTTAAGGTGTTTCTGGCTATTCAGAACTCCTTACCCTTCCAAATAAATTTGATAATCCTGTTTTCCATTTATTTTTTAAATGCTGGTGGAATTTTTATTGGGATTGCATTGAATCTGTACATCAATTTGAGTAGAATTGACATCTTAATGATATTTAGTCTTCTAATCTGTGAGCATGGAATGTTCTTCCAATTATTTAGGTCTTTTTAAAATTTCTTTTAACAAGGAATTGTTTTCTGAATCCAAGTGCTACACATCGTTGGTTAAATTTATTCATCAATATTTGGGTTTTACCTGTCATATTTTATTTTCACCACTCTTTTGACACTCTTAGTTACTTTTATTGATATAATCTTCATTTCTAGACTCTCTTCCAGGCCTCTCTCTCCTGTCTTTTCTTTTCAGGCTGTAGCACACCCTTTAGTATTTCCTGCAAAGCAGGTCCCTTGGTTACACACTCTCTCAGTTTCTGTTTATCTGTGAATATTCTAAACTCATCCTCATTTCTGAGAGACAATCTTGCTGGATATAAGATTCTTGGCTAGAAGTTTTTCTCTTGCAGTATCTTAAATATATCATACCACTGCCCTCTTGCCTCTGTGGTTTCTGGTGAGAAATCAGCATTTAATCTTATTGGGTATCTCTTATACATTATGCATTGCTTTTCTTTTGCTGCTCTCAGAATTCTGTCTTTGGCATTTGGCATTTGACATTCTTATTAGTATGTGACTTGGAGTTGGTCTATTTGGATTTTTTTTGGATGGGAGTACATCATACTTCTTGGACATGGATATCTATGTCCTTCAGTAGGGTTGGGAAATTTTCTACCATTATTTCTTCAAATATTCCTTCTGCTCCTTTTCCCTTCTCTTCTTCTGGGACACCCATGACATGTATGTTTGCACGTCTCTTGCTGTCATTTAGTTCCCTGAGTCCTTGTTCAAATTTTCCCAATCTTTTCTTCATCTGTTCTTTTGTATCTTCCCTTTCAGAGGCCACTTCTTCAAGCTCACCAATCCTTTCTTCTGCCTCCTTAAATCTGCTATTATATGATTCCAGTGTATTTTTAAATTTCATTTATTGCACCTTTCATGCCCATAAGAGCTGCTATTTCTCTATGTATGTTTTCACATTCTTCTTTGTGCTCATCCAATGTCTCATTAATATCCTTAATTTCTTTAGCCATCTCATTGAATTTAGTGAGGAGATTTGTTTGAACATCTATGATTAGTTGTCTCAACTCTTTTATGTCATTTGGAGGCTTATCTTGTTTCTTTAACTGGGCCATATCTTCCTGTTTCTTGGTGTGGATTGTAATTTTTTATTGGTGTCTTGGCATCTGGCTTACTAGAGTATTTATTCTGGTTGCAGTTTTTCTCTTTAGTTTAGGGCTTCCTGCCCTTTCTCCCTTGCTGGTTGTGTAGTAGGAGCCAAGGACGTAGTTGGTGCTATACATTGTGGAAGCTCAAGCTGCCCTCATTGCCCCAAGGACCAATGAAGCTTCTCCCAACTCTCTTCTTTGCCAGGGGTAGGGACAGAGCCACAGCTATGTGGAATAATCCAATTCATGCAGGCCTTGACTGTAGTTGCCCAGAGAGACTGATGAAGCTTCACGCCCCTTTCTTCCCTGCCTGGGGCAGGGATGGAGCTGCAGGTGTGGGCAGCAGTCCATGCAGTGCAGGTCCAAGATGACTGCAGTTGCCCCAGTAGACTTCCGATTATTCAGTCTGTGCCAGCTAAATGTACCTGCAGTTACCTGGATAGGCTGATGCAGGGCCCGCCAGTTCCTCCCTGCTAGAGTTGGGGCTAAAGCCTAGACTAGGGCTGCAAGCTGATCTGGGTGAAAGAAACCAGTCTCTACCATCACTGTGATTTTCAGTCAGCCCCGCTTCCCCTCATGCTGGGGGTGGAGTCAAAATGGTGGCTACCAGCCTCCCTCTGACCTGGAGAAGCCCAAACTTTAGCTGTTCTTAGGGTTACACTTTAGCCAGCTGAATTTAATCAGTAACTGAAATCAGTGGCCAACCGTCTTTTCCTCCCCCGTTTTTGGGAAGTGGAGCTTCCAATTCCAGCTGTGGAATAGTTCCCGAGGCAGCTTGTGCCTCCAGTGGAGGATGGGCAATGGCCTCCGTGGGCGTGGAGAGCTCTACTTACGAATCTTCTCTGCACATGGGGCAGTCTCCTCCTTCCATTCTTTCAAGGATGTTGCAGGATGCACTTCTGGTCTCCTGGAGCCCCCAAACAAGTGCTCTAGATAACTCTGTGTGATCACCAACTGGAGCTGATTCTAGGAGCTCTTGACTCTGCCGCCATCTTGCTGGTTGTACTGAGTTGGTTTTTTCATTTGTTTTGCTTGTTGTTGGTTTTCATTTTTTTCAGGAGGCACCGGGAACCAAATCCGGAATCTCCCATGTGGGAGGCAGGAGCTCAACCGTGTGAGCCATAGCCACTCCCTGAAATATACTTTTTTCCCCAAAAATTTATTTAATTTATTTATCCCCCCCTTTGTTGTTTTTGCACTCACTGTCTTGCTCTCTGTGTCCATTTTCCGTGTGTTCTCTGTGTCTGCTTGTCTTCTCTTCTCATTTTCTCTTTAGGAGGCACCGGGAATTGATCCTTGGGAAATGAACCCGTGACCTCCCATATGGTAGACAGGAGCCCAATCCCTTGAGCCACATCCAGTTCCCTGAAATATACTCTTAAGCTCCAGTAACAGCTGCATCAGCAGAAAGCTCCTTCTCAAAATTAAAAATTACCAAAAATCACCAGTGCGCTTGCATTTGCCAACAGTGACTAATTAATATCACTTTCAATTACATAATTCAAAATAAAGTTGATACCAAGCAAAATTGTGTTCTTTTCTCCTAATGTGTCTTTAAAGCCAATTCTTAAGACACCAGGGTTTCAAAGAGAGAAAAAGTTTATTTGGTTGCATAAGCAAAGGATATCAGTTGCCATAGACAGCCTAAAAACTACCTCCCTGATCTGCAGAAATTCTAATACTTTATAACATCAGGGTGCTAATGAATAATTGGGAAGGAGCTGGATACAGGTTCCTTC
>PVKH010013731.1:0-16745 GCA_004027955.1 Chaetophractus vellerosus
TTAAATATTCAAAATATGTTGTTGAAATATTTCTCTGTAAAACTGACTTATTTTCTAAATATGTTTCAAAATAATAGAGCAATTAACATTAAAAAGCTTTTCTCTTTTTAGGAATGGTGGAAAGCAGCAGACATAATTGGAGTGGGTTGGATAAGCAAACTGATATTCAGAATTTAAGTGAAGAAAGAATCTTAGCTTTACAGCTTTGTGGATGGATAAAGAAAGGAACAGATGTAGATATAGGGCCATTTGTGAACTCCCTTGTACAAGAAGGGGAATGGGAGAGAGCTGCTGCTGTGGCATTGTTTAACCTGGATATTCGACGAGCAATTCAAATCCTGAACGAAGGGGCATCTTCAGAAAAAGGTATTAAGTTATATTCTAAGATGTTGGCAGATCCTAGAATCATTTAAAGAAAAGATGCTGGTAATTTTCAAAAATCAAATAAAATTAGTATTTTTCTGTAGATTACTGTTGAAAGAGAAATTAGCTCAGTATTGTATCTATAAAAGCAAATACTAGCCCATCCTTTTTGTTTATACCTTGGTTTAGGTCTGTAGGGGGAAAAAAAGGAAAGAAAGAAACTGACATGTGGTAAAGTTTTTAACTCTAGCATTTTGCCATAGAATACTCAGAGAACAAATCTTAATTCAAAAAGTCACAGGTTTTTTTTCTAGTCAGAAATATTTCACTTGAAAATACATAAGATATGTATAGCTATCATTTTTAATACACATAGCAAATTATTTCTGAGTATTCAGAATACTTAATTCTTACCAACAGTTTTGTTATAATAGAGAAAACCAAGAAATTAACTGTAATATGTTTACTTGCAGTCTAAAAGTTGAAAAAGGTAAGGTTTTGCCCAAATGGGCGTCTTTTCTTTCACTTTTGCTCCAATATAAGTCTTCCCTAATTATATTTTTGCAACGACCTGAAAGCATGATACTTTCTTATGTGTACGTGGAAATGTTAGTACTATAGTAGATTTAAACACCTGTACCAATAATAAAGAAAAAATATTTTTCCAGTGATTTTAATAACTTGGTTAAAGACTAAAGAAAAAGACTTCCTGAGTCAAATATTCTTTTCCATCTGTAAATAGTTTTAAGGAGAACCCCAAAAGACATTCCTTTGTTACAGTTATTTAAGAGAATTATCTAGTTTAATAAAGTAGGCACAGGAAGCAAGCACAGATAAGTTGGGAAAAATTTATTGAAATGAATAATGCTGTTAAGAACTTAAAGTAGAAAAAGGAAAATTGTTATGGTCAAGAAACAGAATGCTTAGTGCTAAGGATGGCCTTCAGCAATAAAACTTCTATAATTAATAAATTTAAATAGAAAATATTTAAGTAGTAAAAGTTAAAAGTACATTTAGTTTTTCTGTTTTGAGACTATTCTTACATTAGACATCTGGGCAGCCATAGGGCTGACTACAGGACTAGTGGCTTACCAGCAGGCATATAGTCTTCTGAGAACAAATGTTTAAAAGACTATTGATAGCAAATGCTTTGTTGAAAGTATGTTTAGTTTGCAGTCCTGTGGTTATTCTAAGTTCTTTTTTCTAGGAAAATAATATATAGTGTTATAATAAAAATGCTGAAATACTGGGTTTCTGTACTTTGTAGTTGACACACATATATATATGTGCATTATATATTTAGGACTAGGAAAACAAAATGATTTTGAAAATTGCGGTCCTGAAATACAGTAATATTTACTATCAATGCTTGAAATATCTCAAGATAAATGAACATGTTGATGAAGTTGGCAATGATTCTGGTAGGATGGCTTCACTTTTCTTCCTTTAGGTACTAAGCAATAACATCCTGCCTAGAATGAGACCTTGAAGGGATTTCAAATATCAGCAAGAGTTTTTATCATAATGGAAATTTCTGCTAAGCAAGTTTTCAGTCTGAAATGAAAACCCTTATCCTAGTAGGCTTATCTTCCTGGGGGTAAAAGTCACCATCTGATCATTATTTGTTTATAGTTTAAGAAATGTGGAAGAAGGGAATATTAAGCTTTGAACACTTTGTTTAGCTGACTGTTTTTAATATACAGGAGATCTAAATCTCAATGTGGTAGCAATGGCTTTATCTGGTTATACGGATGAGAAGAACTCCCTTTGGAGAGAAATGTGCAGCACTCTACGATTACAGCTAAACAACCCATACCTGTGTGTCATGTTTGCTTTTCTGACAAGTGAAACAGGGTCTTATGATGGAGTTTTGGTAAGCTAATTTGTTTCACATGACCCTTCCTTTAATTAGGATAGGAGTTTTTATCTAACTTTGTTAAAGTTTTCAAATTTCTAATGTGTTGTTATATTTTGCTGCATGCTTTTATTTAAACTAAGATATTAAACTTTTTTGAGCTACTCTTGAGTGTGATTCCCAGCCTAGAGTTACTTGTACCTGATATCAAACTGAATTTGATTTTTATGGTTTTAATAATATAATTTATTACAGACATAGAAAGAATAAGGATTGTGTCCTTTAGCTTAAGAACTGAGCTCTAGAACTGTATTACTTTATAAACAAATATATTCTTATAGTTAAGTAAATCAACTTATGATCAGTTATGTTCAGGATGACCATATATCTTGTCTGAATTAGCGTTTGTTACTCTCAGATTTGTCCCAGTTTGGAAAGATAAATTATACGATCATCCTACTTACCATGATCTATTTCACTTTTTCATTATTTGGTTTTATTGTTGCTGGTTTTCCTCTCCCACATCACCAGTTAGGTTCTTTATCACAAAGTGGAGAAAGGAAGAATGAAATGAGATTTGTTTGTCAATTTCAGTTGTTGGGTTTTAAGTTTCATTTAGTACCACAGTTGTTTTTCTTTAAAGAGGTGCTGGGGATTGAACCCAGGACCTCGTACATGGGAAGCAGGCACTCAATCACTGAGCTACATCTGCTCCCCAATAAGAGTTGTTTTTGTTTGTTTGTTTGTTTGTTTTTAGGAGGTACCAGGGAACGAACCTGTGACCTTGTGCATGGGAAGCAGGCGCTCATCCACTTGAGCTACATCCGCTCCCAGGGCCACAGTTTTTGTGTTGTTGGGCTTCAATCGAGCAATGAGAAGAGGTTTCTAACATGAAGATTATATCTGTGTTTGCCATTATAGCATTTTTTATAAAATATACATTGCTTGTCAGTCCTTAAGAATTTATTTTTTTAAATGTATTTTATTGAGATACCCCAATGAAAATTTTAATAAATGTTTTAGTGTCCATTTTGACAATTTCCATAGTTGTATGTATTCTTTCCATTGCTAGTAATTATTAAATTACTATTGAACTTTTCTAACCACTTCAAATTAATATTGAAGAGTTTTTGTTTTGTTTTGTTTTTTTACTATTATTACTCTTTTTTATTAAGCTAGAGACTTTGAGGTGCATTTTGAAGACATAAATGGATACTTTCAGGAAATGATAGAATGATGGAGGTAGAAAAACAAGTGCATTCATTTAACTTTTGAATTGATAGCGAGAGAAGTACAGTGGCCAAATATTAAATGTCTGTGTCTAAGTTAAATTGTCTATTATAAGCATCTTTCTTTTCTTGTACCTAAATTTGCGTTATCAGGTAAGGGATATCTTATAAGTAGGAAGCTTATATTTCTGGGCTGTTCCAAGAATGTATCTTAATTATAATTTATGTATAATTACAGTTAATATTCTCTTTTAAAAAGTGTTAAGTTGCAGTAATATAGTGAAAAGTACTAAATTGGAAAGTCAGAAGATAAAAGCCTGAGTCCTGTCTCTGGCCCAGTTAGTTTAGCCAGTCAGTTAACTTTTTTGGGTTTTAGTTTTCTTGGCTATAAAATGGGGAGATAATATTTATAACCCTTTCCAGATCAGATTTACACCAAATACTTTATTCCTTGGGTCAGAACCATATTATTTAGTTGAGAAAACACTTTAAAATAGGTATCAACTAAAGTGGTCTTAAAGGAGGAAAACTATATTTCCTAGAATGACTTCAATGGAAATTGGATCTTTTATTCCACCTTTAAAATATTTTTTACTAATCACAGAATTAATTGTACCTTCTATGTTTATAGTAAACTTTTTTCCAAATAGTGTTTTTTGATATTGACAAGTATACAAAAATTTAAGCTAGCATCATGCCTCTGAAAATTCTGCCACACACTACCTATATAATCACATTTTACTTGAGCCCAAAAGTCTGTTTATTTATTGAATAGATCATTAAAATAGGGTATGTTTTTAAAACTTCTCACTGTATTTAGTATTCTTTCTGTTCTGTGTTAGTATAACCAATTCATAGAATTCCTAAACTTGTTTGTTAGCTTAGCAGCACAGGAAAGATTTTCTTTTTCCCCCAAATTAATTTCTATGATGAAAGGATTACATGGCATCTTAAATTTGATATACTGTTTATCATTGCTTATATTTTATGTTAGAGTTATATAAGGCCAAACTGGAATTTTTTAAAACTGTTTTTGTACTTTTGTTTAAGAGAAATAATTATTTACTTTGCAAGAACAACAGCTTTATCACTGAGGTTCCTGAGAGTTACATCAAGATAGGCATCTTAGGCCACCAATGGCTCTGTCAGAATATACATAGTAACTTATTAATACATTTGAAAATAAATTTATGTATATAAAACATTTAATCTCTACCAAAATTTAAAACTCATTGCACTTAAAGTAATTCCTTGTTTATTCTCTTCTTTCCAGTATGAAAACAAGGTTGCAGTACGTGATAGAGTAGCATTTGCTTGTAAATTCCTTAGTGATACTCAGGTAAGAACTTACTTAATTCTGTTTTTGAAGTAATTAATATTCACTGTCACTGAATTACTTTAGGAAACTAAAATTTATGACTAAATATGTATGAGATTTATGTATAAATTCTAAAGAGTAAAGTATTAATTTCCTTATTAGATCAGAATATTGTAAACATGTCTATCATAACTAAATTTACTTGTTTAATATGCTGGCTTAATATTTTAGTTCACTTAGGTTTGGGGGAATAAGATTGGCCAATAGTAGAGATGTTAAATCTACCTCTTAGGGATACCATAAAAGGGATTCCTTCATTTTCTAATATATTAGTTACTGAAGTACTACTTCCTGGAGATGGCAAAAGTGCTTAGTATGTATATAATGAGGGAGAAATCCACATAAACCAGTAGCACCATGTAATAAGTACTATAATAACGGTAGAAAGCTGGAGGAGAATAGAGGACTCTTGGCTAAAGTTTGGGGCTAAATGAAGTCAGGGATGACATTAGGGGAGTTGGTTGTTCTTGGTGATCTTGAAGTTCCTTTCCAATTCAGATTCTGTGATTCTATTACGTCCTGCTATATAGATAACAGGAACTTTGCAGAGTAATGAAAACAATTCTCTTTAAATTTAAAATAGCAAACCCTTTATTGTTCTTTTACAGAATAATTATCAAGATACAGTAAATTCCTTGTCTTGTTCTAAAATAATTTTTAATGACTATAGATGCTGCATTGTAACTTATAATAGATGCAGACTTCTTAGATCACATATCTAGATTTTAGTAAGTGCTTTTGTTTTAAATTGTTTTCCATTAGGAATAAAATTTTTCCAAATGTAGAAGTTTTGAAGTATACAGTATATAGTGAAACTGATTGCTTCAGAAAATCACTTTGAATCTTCCAGTTAAATAGATATATCGAAAAGTTGACCAATGAAATGAAAGAAGCTGGAAATTTGGAAGGAATTCTGCTTACAGGCCTTACTAAAGATGGAGTAGACTTAATGGAGAGTTACGTTGATAGAACTGGAGATGTCCAAACAGCAAGTTACTGTATGTTACAGGTCAGTGCCGTGTAACAGTAGCTTAAAAAAAAATTTTAGGCATTTTCTGTATTTTCTTCCTTCAGTTGAAAATGGGTATGCACTTTTGCTTGCTTAGGATCTTTAGAAAGCATTTAGCTGTAACCTAATCACTTATTCTACAGAGGACTTGTACCTTATATTACTGTTCTTAGTTACCCAGTTTTTCCTTTCATTCTGGGAAGCGTCAGTCTTGACTGTATCTGAATTTATGTAAAGCTCAAAATGAACAGAGAAACCTCTCCAGTTTCTGCAGTTATTGACAGAATTACACCTTCTACAAGAGTTTCCCTTTCTTTCTGAACTGTAGTCTCATATGAAGTGTAGGTGGCAAGTTATACCACAGCTCTTAACTCTAATTTTCCCTTCATTTTTAGTAGGCTAGATTTGAATTAAACAAATTCATCTATTTTCTCTCAGTGTGAGTTTACTATCTATTGGTTAGACAGATTCCTGGCAGAGGCTGCCTTCTACTTTACTTTTGTTGAAAATTTGGTGAAAATCCAGAGCATTTTCCTGAGACGTCATGTAGCCTTCCAGCTAATTTTATACTTTCACAATGTCAGTTCTGTTTCCTGCCTACATCCATTCACACAATAGGATAGCATGCTCTATACTAGGTAAACATAGTAAAATGTCCACTCCCTTACCCTATCATCTTGTGAACATTTCTAGATACTGGTGTACATTGTAAACTTACCCTAAGTTGAGGTCCATGGAAGAAAAGGTGACCTTCTGTAACATAATGTATCATTTTTTTTTTTCTTCCTGTAATGAGATTACATCTAGTAAATCAAACTGTAGATATATGGCTACAAATGGGTTAGTAACTTGTTATCAGGATTTATAAAATATATTTAAAATGCAGGCAGTGTAAGTAACTTAGAGCTTACTATTTTTTTTTTAATCCAGTTTGATAATCTGCCTTTTAACTGGGATATTTCATCCATTTATATTTAATGTAATTATTTATATGGTTATGGTTAAGTCTACCATCTTGCAGTTTGTTTTCCATTTTGTTTTTCCTTCCTCCTTTTGTTCTTCTTTCCTGCCTTCTTTTGAGTTAATTAAATATTTCAGTGTTTCACTTTATTTCCTCTATTGGCTTTTTATTATTATTATTTTACATCTTTGCTCTAAGTCTAACAATATGCACCCTTAACTCATCAAAGGCAACATTTTACGTCCTCATACTTCATACTTCATATCTGACACCACACTTCCTACCTCATCCTGTCCTTCTCTTAGCTTCCATCTGGCACTTTCCACTTTTTTGCTTCATACTTCACTCTTCACAAATGTGAAAATCTTGGCAGTGTAATTCCATTTATGCACCCTCCCCTCCTTTGTCCTATTGTTGTCATATATTTTACTTGTACATATATTATAAACTCCCAACTTACAGTGTTACTTTTGCTTAAACAGTTGTCTTTTATGTAAATTTTTAGAAGAAAACATAGACTTATATTTATCTACTAACTTTCCTTTCCTGGTACTGTTTAATCCTTCCTATAAATCCAAGTTTTGTCTGGTACTGGTCTTTCTCTTTTTTTAAAAAATTTATTATATATCCCCCCTTTCTGCTTGTTCTTGCTGTGTTCATTTTTGCGTTTTTCTGTGTCTTGTCTCCCCCCGCTGCGGCGACCCACCGAGTCAGCTCACTGCACGGCGGCCTGCCTGCGGCGGCTTGCCTTCTTGAGGCGGTCTGCCTGCTCGAGGAGGCCCCAGGAACCGAAACCGGGGTCTCCCATGTGGTAAACCGCAGCCCTACCAATTGAACTACAGCGGGTTCCCTGGTCTTTCTCTTTTGCTTTTCTTATAGTACAGTTCTGCTGATGGCAAATTCTTTAAGTTTTAAAATTTTAACTGAAAATGTCTATTTCACCCTAGTGTTTCTTTTAGCACTTTAAAGTTGTGGTTTCTTCTGGCCACCATTGTTTCTGATGAGAAGTCAGTTCTTATCCTTGTCTCCTTATATGTAATGCTCCATTTTTCCTTGGCTGCTCTGAAGATTATCTCTGTCTTTGGTTTTTACCAGATAGACCTTTATGTGCCTATTTGTGGTTCTTTTATCCTGCCTGTGGTTCACTGAGATTCTTGGATCTGTAAGTCAGTGTTTTCCATCAGATTCGGAAGTTATCTCTTGAAGTATTTTTTTCTGCCAAAATCATACTCTCTTTTTCCCTTTGGACCTTTATGGCACATATATTAAACTATTTGTTTTATCCCATAGGTCTCTCAGGCTCTGTTCATTTTCCTTCCATACTTTTTTCTCTATTCTTCAAAATCAGATCATTTCTATTGATTTGTTTCTTAACTCTTCTGCTACCTCCTACCTGCTGTTACACCTTCTAGGGAACTCTTAATTTCAATTACTGTGCTTTCCAGTTCTAGAATTTCAAGTTTTTAAATAGTTTACATTTTCAGCTAGATTCCCTATCTCCACCCTAATTAAAATTTTATTTTCCTTTAAGTCTTTGAGCACATTTTCTTTTATTCTTTGGACGTATTTCTAATAGCTGCTTTGAAGTCTTTGCTGACTCTTAACATCTGGGCCACCTTAGGTTTAGTTTCTATTGGCTGCAGTTTTCCTTGAATATGAGCCACATGTACCTGTTTCTTTGTATGCTAGTGATTTTTATAGAGATCTGGGTTCTTTTTACCTTTTCCTAGAGAGTGTTGACTATTGTTTTCCGGCAGTTCAGTTACTGGCTGATTACCTTTAGTTTTATATTTTGCTACTATGAATCTGTGGAAAACCCAGAGGTATTTTTCAAGTCCTTCTAATTTGGTTGAACTCATCTCTGAACTGTTCCTCTGGTGATCTTGTTGGGATGTGATTTTGGGCTCTGTCAGGTGGGTCTAAAGAACCAAGCTTATTCTTTTTTTTTTTTTTTTGGGGGGGGGGGGAGGCGGGTACCAGGGCCAGGGATTGAACCCAGGACCTCATATTTGGGAAGCCAGCACTCAACCACTGAGCCACATGGGCTTCCTTGAGTTGGTTTTTTTCATTTGTTTTGCTTGTTGTTTGTTTTTGTTTTTTCAAGAGATACCAAGAACCAAACCCAGGACCTCCCATGTGGGAAGCAGGAGCTCAACTGCTTGAGCCACATCCGCTCCCCAAGTTTATTCTTAGTAGTTAATCCTTACTAGTGAGTTGCCATATAATATCCACATTTCAAGGGGAAAGAATGGAGTATGAAGATTTCTCATTTTTCTTTGAATTTTATTTGTAAACCTTTTTAAAAATTTTCTTCAAGTTTTCTTAAAAAATTAAAAAGTGAATTTGCCAATTAAGAGTTTTTCACATATTCTTCTAGCCAAATTCAACTCCAGTAATTGAAAATAGCACCACATTTAATAACTGGAAGATATATGGTCCTCCTGTTTTTGATAGAATGTCTAAAGGTAGATTGTCTTCAACTGTTAGAAGTTTCTCCCTCTTTTTCCATGAGTAAGATACATGCTAAGTTCTCTGTAACATTTTGCTTTTCTGACTGTCCTCAAGCAAGATTGGGAAAACTCCGTTTTAAATTGATACCCATGGTGTGATTAGAGGTAGAGATTTTTCCTACTTTCTTTCCTTAACATGTCAAGTTAGGGAACATATCCTTGACAGGGCTAAAAGCCTTCTATGAAAACCCAAAGCAAGTATAGGTGAAATGTGAAAATTAGGTGAAACCAATTGATTTTCATTGTGGCCTACAGGCAAAAAAAAAAAAAAAAAAAAAACCAATATTTTTGGCTTTGTTGTTTTAATACATTTTTTTAATTTTTAAGGAGATAAATATATGTTTTACTTGAGCAAGAGAGAGAATAGACAGGTGTAACTTTGAGGAAAATGGGTATACAAAAGCAGCATCTTATTTCAAAGTGTACTTCTTGGAGTACGGATATAGCCCAAGTGGTTGAGTGCCTGCTTCCCATGTACGAGGTCCTGGGTTCAATCCCTGGTACCTCCTAAAAACAAAAAACAAACCAACGAGAAAACAACTCTCATATGGAGACTGGACTTAGCTTAGTGGTTGAGTGTCTGCTTCTCATATATGAGGTCCTGGGTTCAACCCCTGGTATATCATTAAAAAAAAAAAAAAAGACACTGCTAGATACAAAGGACTAGGCTTCGTATTATTTTTAAGTGTGATCGAGCAATTTTGGTGTGCATTTGGATTAGATAGTAAATTGATTTTGAAAATCCAGAGTGTGAATTGTTGGAATAAAGGATATTCATATCATTTTTTACTGCATTCAGCCAAGAAGGCTAATTGTTTGTTCCTGGTTCCTTAAGCTTAAATAAGAGATAAATAATTATTATTCCCTGGCCAGGTATAATGATACATACAGTACTTATTTATATCATTAACAGAGGCCATCTTAAACAAATTAATGGAACGTCCATCAATTATTTTATATGTATCCTCATTAGGAGCCAGCTTTTGGCAGAAAGGGGGGCATATTTCTTCCATGTGGCTCAAAATCAGATGTTACCCAGAATTCTCTGGCATAACTGGGACATTTTTAAACAATTGAGGTAATTCATGTTTTTTTCTTAGGGTTCTCCTTTAGATGTTCTTAAAGATGAAAGGGTTCAGTACTGGATTGAGAATTATAGAAATTTATTAGATGCCTGGAGGTTTTGGCACAAACGAGCTGAATTTGATATTCACAGGAGTAAGTTGGATCCCAGTTCCAAGCCTTTAGCACAGGTAAGTACATTGTTTTGGAGAGAATCAAATTCTAACATGTGCCTAAAATTTCAGCCAAGCAACCAAGTGTCTACAACATGTTATATAGGATAAATCTAGAGCTCAATTTAATACATCATTATCAGCTCATTCTTTTGCTTGTATTGTGTTCCCACTGATGTCTTTATCTGTCCCAGACTGCACTTTGCCCTTGATCTTCCTGTTCTCTGGTTCTGCCACTTTCAAATAATCATTACAGTAACTCAAGCTTTAGTCTGAGAAAAGGGCAAACAACAGCAGGCCAAGATGATTTTAGGCAAACTTAATTCAATCCTAGGACTGTCTGAGGTTTTCCAGTATATTCTAAGTCCTTTCAGAGTCTAAACTATTCTATGACCTTATAAATTCCATTTGTATATAAAGTTTTTCTGTGCTGCTTTTATATAAGAATGCAGGATTTTTTTATTTCCCAGTGTATACACATATATATGTCTAATTACAGAAGGAAAAATTTTTCCTTCAGCATTTTAAAAACAGATCAAGTATCATAAGGGACATGACATGTAATCTCGATGTTTTAGCTTAGACATTAAATATTGGGTATATCCTCATTGTCAGCACTGGATGGTGCTATTCTCTTATTTTAAGAAATAGAGTAATTAATTAGTGCTTATATTAAAACAGCCCTTGTGTTAGTAAAATAGCATTAAATTATAAATTTACTAATCTATATTATTAGTGATTAAGAGCCTAGGAGTTTACTCTAAAAGCAAAATGAGCAGTTTCTATTGCTGTTATTCAGAAGTTTTAACTATTTGTCTTTACAGAATTTTTTAACTCCTTTTATCTAAGGAATTTAGTGGTTTCTCTACAAGAAGACTTTGTTTAGAGATTGTTTCAAGTAACTTTAGATTAGAAGTCATATTGGGCTATTTTTTTAATGTCCCACTGTGATCTTTAAAGTTCTTGTTACCTCAAAAATGTTGGAATTCAGTTTCCCATGGTTTCTGCCTACATCAGTGGTAACAGGAAGAAATGTAACTAAACAAAGATAACAGAAAGTAAGAACCCAAATACTACAACTGCTACGTGGAGATTTTAAGTGAGAGCTAATCAAACATAGCACATAAGTTCTTTTAAACTTTAAAGTAAAATTATTTTTAAATAATTTCTTACGCTTAAACTTTAAATTATCATTTCATAACATTTGCATTACATTTTATTCCTCCTTTCATTTGTTTTGTAGGTGTTTGTGAGTTGTAATTTCTGTGGTAAGTCTATCTCCTACAGCTGTTCAACTGTGCCTCATCAGGGCCGAGGTTTTAGTCAGTATGGAGTCAGTGGCTCACCAACAAAATCTAAGGTCACAAGTTGCCCAGGCTGTCGAAAACCCCTTCCTCGATGTGCACTTTGCCTCATTAATATGGGAACACCTGTTTCTAGCTGTCCTGGTATGATATAATTCTTAAAATATCCTTTTCTGAGCTGAAATTGTTCCTATGTAATTGATTTAATGTTATAAATAAAACACATAATAGCTTAAGTTTGTATTATTTCTAAGAAAGGGCACATTTACTGGCTTGAATGCCTTTGTGTTCCCTATAATTGGTAAAATCTATACATTAAAGGCAAAATCTATATCCATGATACTTGGGTAATCTCACAAATGCTGACCAATTTAAGGTTTGTGGGGAAAGCTTAATATTAAGTAATCTTATAATTAAACATTTTCTTTTCATCATTTCTGTCAAAAGGAGATCTCTCAGATATGATATTTAATAGTCACTGTACGCCCATCTAATAACAAATACCTTCGATTCTTCATAAAGAGCTTTCTTTATATTTTTTTATTAGAGAAGTTATAGATATACAGAAAATTCTTGCAGAAAGTACAGAGTTTCCATAAACTCCCTTCCACACTCAGTTTTCCTCATAATTAACTTTGTATTAATGTGGTACCTTTGCTACAATTGATGAATCAATATTATAATCATACTATTAGCTATAGTTTGCATTAGAGTTCACAGTGTTCCACAGTTCTTAAGTTGTTTTTTATTTTTGTTCTAGTAACATATATACAACCTAATTTTTCCCCTTTTATACACATTCAGATATATAATTCAGTGGTGCTAGCTATATTCACAACGTTGTGCCTCCATCACCACTGTGCATTACCAAAACTTTTCTGTCACTCCAAACAGAAACTGTACCAAATAAGTATTAATTCCCCATTTCCTATCCCCACCCTAGCCCCTGTTAACCTGAATTCTAGTTTATGACTCTATGCATTTGCTTATTCTTATTATTGTGTGTCAGTGAGATCATGCAATATTTGTTTTGTGTATGTCTGTCTTACTTCACTCAACATGATGTCTTCAGGGTTCATCTATGTTGTCACATGTATATCAGAACTTCATTCCTTTCATAGATGAGTAATATTCCATTGTATATATATACCACATTTTTATCCATTCATCTGTTGATAGACATGTGTTCATCTTTTGGCAATTATGAATATTGCCACTATGAGCATTGGTGTGCAAATATCTCTTTGAGTTCCTGCTTTCCGTTCTTTTAGATATATATATACCTGAAAGTGGACTTGCCAGGTCATATGGTAATTCTACTTAACTTACTGATGTGCAAAACTGCTTTCCACAACAGTGGCACCATTTTACATTTCCACCAGTGAACAAGAGTTCCTACTTCTACACATCCACTTCTACACGTGCTATTTTTTGTTTTTTTAATAGTTGCCATTCTAGTGGGTATGAAATAGTATCTCATTGTGGTTTTGATCTGCATTTTCCTCATGGCTAATGATGTTGAGCATCTTTTCATGTGCTTATTGGTCATTAGTATATCTTCATTGGAGAAATGTCTGTTCAAGTCTTTTGTCCATTTTTTAATTGGGTGGTTTATCTTTGTGCGGTTGAATTGTAGGATTTCTTTATATATCCTGGATAGTAAACCATCATCAGTTATATAGTATCCAAATATTTTCTCCCATGATATTTGTAGGTTGTCTTTTTATTTTCATGATAAAGTTCTTTGATATACAAGTTTTCAATTTTGATGAAGTTACATTTATCTATTGTTTCTTTTGTTGCTCATGCTTTTGATGTAATGTGTAAGAAACCATTGCCTAACACAAGGTCCTGAAAATGCTTCTCTATACTTTCTTCTAGGAGTTTTATAGTCCTTGTTTTTATATATAGGTGTTTGACTCATTTGGGGTTAATTTTTGTATATGGTATGAGGTAGGGGTCCACCTTCATTTTTTTGCATATGGATATCCAGTTTTCCCAGCACCATTTGTTGAAGAGACCATTCTTTCCCCATTGAGTAGACTTGGCAGCCGTGCCAAAAATCATTTGGTCTAGATGTGAGGGTTTATTTCTGAATTCTCATCCCATTGGTCTATATATCTTTCCTTGTGCCAATAGCACACTGTTTTGATAACTGTAGCGTTATAGTAAATTTTAAAATTGGGAAGTGTATGTCCACAAATTTAGTTCTTTTTCAGGATGGTTTTGGCTATTCAGGACCTCTTACCCTTCCATATAAATTTGATGATTGACTTTCCATTTCTGCAAAGAAGGCTGTTGGAATTTTTATTTGGTTTGCATTGAATCTCTAATCACTTTGGGTAGAATTGACATCTTAACAATAATTACACTTTCAATCCATGAACACAAAATGTTCTTCCATTTATTTATGACCTCTTTGATTTCTTTTAGCAGTGTTATATAGTTTTCTGTGTTAAATTTATTCCTAGAGATTTGATTCTTTAACTTGCTATCATAAAGGGCTTTTTGATATTCTCAAAGTGTTTTCACATTTCTTGTCATTTCATCTTCAGAATCTACCTGTGAAGTACATAGGGAAAGTATTTTCCCAAAACCCAGGCCTCTTTACTTCTAGGTTTTGGTGCTGCTTCTGCTATATCTTTCAAATACTTAATAAATGTACTTTTTTAGTGGTCAGAAGTATTGGGATTGTTTTTACTGTTTGTAGTAAATCAACAGAACGAAAAAGGTTGGAATAGTAGATAATTGAATATAAATAATATACTCTGTGACTGGGAGTACTTTAGCTACTTATATAACTTTAATTAATAACATTTTGAGTACTTGGCACCCTGCTGTAATGAATAAAGATCTGGATAGGGTGTCGTCATGCTTGTTGTAGTTTTAGCTCTGACATTGAGAGTTATTTTAGCCCTCTTTAATATAAGGTGTTGTACTGGGAAATCCTTCCTAGTTCTGACTTTCTTGTTTCTGTCCCGTAACTTGTTCATGAGAGTAGTCTGTTTTATTGTTACATAACATCTGTGAGAGACTTGCTGATACAATTGGCTGACTATTTTTTAATCGGGTTGCCCTTTTTAAATAAAGGAAAATATGTAATATTTTACATTTATTTTATTTTTTATTTAAATTTTAATCAAAGAGTTTCAATTTATACGTTACTTCTTGATTGCTTTAACTTTATTTTTAAAGAAGTTTTAGATAACAGAAAAGTTACATCGAAAGTATAGGGGATTCCCATATAACCCACCTTCTCCCCTTCCCACATTTCCCCCTAATAATAACATCTTACATTAGTGTGGTTCCTTTGTTACAATTGATGAACCAATATTGAAGCATTGCTACTAATCAGGGTCTGTAGTTTCCATTATGGTTTACTCTTTTCACTATACATTTTTATAGGTTTTGGTAAAATGTATAATGGCCTGTATCCATTATTGCATTTATCATGCAGAACAATTCCAATGCCCTAAAATTGCCCTATATTCCATCTATTCTTCCCAACCTCAGAACCTCTGGCAACCACTGTCTTTATATCAGTGTTACAAGTTCTTCCATTACTACAATAATAATGTCTACTTTAGTCCATAGTTGCATTCCTCCCTTATGTTTGTTCATTACTCATTCTTGAGGATTTTGAGTGTGAGCGGGGTTTAAGGGATGGGTTGGGCTATCCATCTCTAAAGTTTTTAATTCAGATTATTTCTAAGTGAATTTTGATCATTTAAATTTTTTCTACTTTTTTGGCTATTAAAAAAATATAGAGAAACTCCTGTCATTTAGTATTCATTCAATCTAAACTAGACCCTAGTATCAGAATTGCTATTTCAATATGATATGTGTTTTATATTTTAAACAAAGTTTTAGAGGCACCTTTTAACAAACTTTGGATAAAATATTCAAATATAGTTAATGAAAGCCATTTTCTTTTCCCCATAGGAGGATCCAAATCAGATGAAAAAGTAGACTTGAACAAGGACAAAAAATTAGCTCAATTTAACAACTGGTTTACATGGTGTCACAATTGCAGGCACGGTGGGCATGCTGGACATATGCTTAGTTGGTTCAGGTAATCAGTACATTCCTTCTTTAATAGACTTGGAGTTATCAGAGATAAAGCCTTTTAAATAGTTAGTTGTAGCCAAAAGATGGAATTTCTTTTTTATTGTCACTTGAATTAACAATGTGATATCAACATTTCCATCATTAGATGTCCCATGTAATCTTAAACTCTAAAATTAATAGTTATGTAAGAAATATTTTAAATATTTTATATGTATTGAATGTTTGAATAGCATTAACTTTTATTTATTTGGGAAAAGGATATGTTTACAGATTTTTACAGCTATCCTATAATTTACTATGAAATTGAACTATAGGGTACATATCAAACTACTGTATCAGTTATCTTCTAAGTACTTAGAAGATCGAGTACATATCAAACTGCTATATCAATTCTCTTCTAAGTTGCTTATGTAAGTAAGTACCTCATGCAATGGAGACTCTCAAGACCATACTTAACTTTTATTTTGAACAATGCCAGTGACCCTGTACTTCTCATAGCTATAACTTTTATGCCCAATTTGTCACATTGGCAGTAATTTATACTCTGCTCACATCCCTGTCACCTTCATAACTTTAAACAAGATATCTTGTTATATATTTAGAAAATAGGGCCCGGCTAGATAGCTCAGTGGATGAAGGGCGCGCTGGGATACCACATGGCAGGCCCCGGGTTCAGTTCCCGGGGACCTCTCCTAGCGGGCAGACCGCCTTGAGAATGGCAAGCCGCCATGGGCGGGCCAGAGCCGCCGTGGGCAGGGCAAAAAGCTGCCACGGACAGGACAAGGCTGCCGCGGGCAGGGCAGGTCACCCGTGAATGGAGCACAGCCAGCCAC
>PVKH010013732.1:0-16740 GCA_004027955.1 Chaetophractus vellerosus
GGGAAGGCAGAGACTAGCCAGAGATTGGTAACCATCTTGCTTCAACACAGGGCAACTGATTTTAGTGAGAAAGCAACCCTAAGTTGGACTTTTTACAGCTTTGTAATAGTAAGCTTTGACCCCAAACAAATACCCTTTATAAAGCCAACAGGTTTCTGGTACTTTGCATCTGCAGCCCTTTGGCTGACTCATAAATTGCTGGAGAGGAAAATTTGTATAAAAACAAAGAGAACAGCCCAGAACTCCCAGAGAAAGAACAGAGAAAGGGAAATCCTCTCCTAGAGGGGAAACCATGGTACCTAACAGGGCAATCTTACAAGTTACTGGACATGCCCAGGATAAGAAGGAGGCACAGAAAGACCTCAGAAAATCCAAACTGTTACACATGGGCTGCTCTAAAGGTTCAGCTTAAACTGTACCAAGTGTTGAAGAAGAGCTTTAGCAATCACCCAGTCTACACTAAAACCTTGGCAAGAGGGAGAAACTGACTTCCAGAGTTAGCACATCAAAACAATCAAATCACCAGACATCAACAAAAGATCACCAGAGATGGCTCAGCCAAGGGAACAAATTAAAACTTCAGAGGAAACACAGACAGTGAAGCAACTAATCAAACGTGTTCAGTCAAATCTAAAACAATTCAAGGAGCTGAAGGAAATTTTGGATGAAAATAAACTAAATTTGGATATAGAACTAAAGGACATAAGGAAGACAATGTGCGAACAAAAAGAATTAGAAAGTTTAAAAAGGAATATAACAGAACTTATAGGGATGAAAAACACAATAATGGAGATTAAAAATACCCTAGAAGGGAGCGGAGGTACCTCTGTTTGTTGAGTGCCTGCTTCCCATGCACGAGGTCTGGGGTTTAATCCCTGGTGCATCCTAAAAACAAAAACAAAGGGAAAAAAAAACCACCAAGAAATCCACTAGAGACATTCAACAGCAGTTTTGAATAGGCAGAAGAAAGAATCAGCAAGATAGAAGACAGAAAAATTGAAATCAGTCAGAAGGATAGAGAAAAGAATGAAAAAAGTGAGCAGAGCCTAAGAAACCTGTGGGACAATATGAAGCATACCAACATATGCATTATGGGAATCCCAGAAGGAGAGGAGAAGGAAAAAGGGCCAAAAAGAATATCTGAGGAAATAATGGCTCAAAATATCCAAATCTTACAAAACACATAAATATACAAGTCCAAGAAGTCACAAAGAATTCCAAACAGGATAAGCCCTAACAGACCTACTCAAAAACACACACTAATCAAAATATCGAACACCAAACATAAAGAGAGAATTCTGAGAGAAGCAAGAGAAGAGCAATTCATCGTATACAAAGAATCCTCAATAATACTAAGTGCCGATTTCTCATCAGAAATCATGGAGGCAAGAAGGCAGAAAACTGCCAGCCCAAAATTCTGTCCAGCAAAACTGTCCTTTAAAAATGAGGGAGAGTTTAAGACATTCACAGATAAAAACTGTGAGAATTCATCACAAGAGATCTGTCCTACAAGAAATGTTAAAAGGATTTCTTCAGGTTTAAAGGCAAGGACAGTACATAGTAACTTGGGAAAATATGAACAAGTGAAGATGTTCAATAAAGGTAATTACATGGATAAAAGCAAAACCCAATAGTATGGTATATTCAATATGGAACTCTACTCTTTATTTCCTATAAGATTCAGAATACAATTGAACAAGAAATAATATTTCTGCATGACAGACATGAAAATATAAAGAGATAATATGTGACAAAAAATAAAGAGGGGAAGCTGACAGTTATAGGAGCAGAGTCTGTGTCTGCTATTGAAGTTAAGTTGGTATCTTTTTGAACTAGTAGGTCATAGGGTTGTTTAATACAAACCCCAGAGTAACCACAAAGAAAGTATTTAAAATATATATAGAAAAGGAAATGAGAATGGGATAAATCAGTTATATCACAAAAGATCAACTATATGCAAAAGAAGGCTTCAATAAAGGAAAAGAGGGTCAAAATTACATAAGACATTTAAGAAACAAAGGAAAATATGGCTGAATGTAAATGGATTAAACTCCTTAATCAAAAGTCACAGACTGGCAAAATGAGTAAAAAAGCACAATCCAACTATATGTTGTTTACAAGAGACTCACCTTAGACACAGAAACAAATAAGTTCAAAGTTAAACAATGGGAAAAAAATTCCATAGAAACAGTAACTAAAAGAGAGCTGGGTAGCTATACCAATAAGGGAAAAATAGACTTTATGCCAAAAACTGACAAAGAGACGAAGGAGGAAACTATGTATTAATGAAAGGGTCAATCCACCAAGAAGAAAAAAACAATCATAAATATTTACTCATCTAACCACAGTGCCCCAAAATACATAAAGCAAACATTTACAAAACTGAAGGGGAGACAGACATCTCACAATAATAGCTGGACTTCAATATATCACTTTCATCAATAGAAAGACCATCTAGAAAGATCAATAAGGCCTCAGAGAACTTCAACAATAACATAAAAGCACTAGACCTAACAGGCATATACAGAACACTGCAGCCCCAAACAGGAGACTACACATTCTCCTCACGGGCACATGGATCATTCTCCAGGATGTTACTTGTTAGGTAACAAAATAAATCTCAAATTTTGAAAGATTGAGATTATACAATGCATCTTCTCTGACCACAAAGGAATAAGCTAGAAATAAATAACTGAGGGAGAACTGGATAATCTACAGATATATGGAAGTTAACACACTCTAAGGGTCAAAGAAGAAATCACACAGGAAATCAGGAAAATCAGATGAATTAATGAAACCACAACGTATCAAAACTTAAAGAGAAAAAAATGTAACATGGGACTGTATTGTATAGCATAGGAAAACTGCATGTGAAATATGAATATGGATAAAATTGCATATATAAGACCGACTTTCTTTGAAACCGAACAAATATATGTTAATACTACAAGATGTTAATATCAGACCAAAAAATCCCATTATGCTAAGTAAAAGAAACCAGACACAAAGTACTACATATTGTATGATTCCATTTATATAAAATGTAATTATAAATCAATTTATAAAGATGAAATTAGATTAGTGGTTATGTAGGGCTGGGGAAGGACAGCAGGAGTGAGAGGTGACTGTTAACGGTGTGGAGTTGTTTTTTTTTGAGTAATGAAATTGTTCTAAAATTTTTTGTGGTGATGAATGCACAACATTGTGATTATACTAAAAGTCATATGGTATGTGAATATGGTATATTGGATAGATCATATGGTATGTGAATATTTCTCACTAAAACTGCTTAATAAATACATAAACATATGTGCAAGAATAGGCAGAAATAGAAGCTATATACAGTAGGGGAAGCATAGAGAGATTGAGAGGTAAAGAATTTTCTTGTTTGTTTTTTTGTTTATTATTATTGAAATAATAAAAATGCTCTAATAATGACTGAAGTGATGAATGCACAACTATGTGATTATACCAAATACCACTGATTGTACACTTAAAAAAATTTTTTTTTATTTTTAAAGAAACTTTAGATTACATAAATGTTGCACAAAAAAATATAGGGGTCTCATATCCCCACTCCCTCCTCTCCCACACTTTCCCACATTAACAACATCCTTCATTAGTGTGGTACATTTGTTACAATTGATGAACACATATTGAAGCACTGCTACTAACTGATTGCACACTTTGGATGAATTGTATGCTTTATTAATATGTACCAATAAAATGTACTCGCTTAAAAATTTAAAAAAACTTTAAAAAAAAAGCAATTCCTGTGGTCTTTCTGGCTGCCAAAGGAAAGAAGGGTAACATAATCACTTAAATCTAGCTGGCTTCCCCAGATTCCTTGGGAGAACACACAACAAACAACTCATTTCTTTTAAAAAGACTGGGTGGAACATACTATTAGCAATGCCCACAAGTTAAGCTGCTTCTTCACAAATTAAAGTGTGCAGCTGGACTGGAGAAAGATTATCTAATCATTCTGAGGGACACCCCTACTTCAAGCTTCCAAAGTGCCTTTCCTACATACCTAATATTTAAATTAGAACACAATGCACAAATTTGGTGAAAATCCAGACAGACGCTCAATTTTACTGAGATACCACTTCACACCCCCTAGAATGTAATGGAAAATAGCAACTACTGGCAAGGATGTGGAGAAATTGGAACCCTTGTGCATAGATGGTGGGAATGTAAAATGGTGTAGCCGCTATGGAAAACACTTTGGTGGTTCCTCAAAAAGTTAAACCTAGAATTACCACATGACCTGGGAATTCTATTGCTAGGTATATAACCCAAAGAGTTGAAAACTCAAACAAAAACATGTACATGAATGCTCACAGCACACTTATTCACAATAGCCAAAAGGTGGAAACAACCCAAATGTTTATCAGCCACTGAATCGTAAACTTTAAAATGATTAATTATGTTACATAAATTACACTTCAATTATAAAAGAAAACAAAGCCATGTCCCCTTTTGTCAAAAGTAAATTTCTGGTTTATTTTAAATTTTTTTGAAATTGAAAAGAATACTTGTATTAGGCACTGATTTAAACGATACATGTGTAACCTGCTGTGGTCCAGTGGGTCTCCGGCCTTGGCACCCCCTCCCCAAGGGACACCAGCCCACAGTACACAAGTTAAATTGTAACAAATCTCCTCACAAGAGAACAATGTACAGATGGTATCACAGACTGCAATTTTCTCCAGGCTGTACAGTTCCTTCCTACAATAACATCAACAGATCCCATTTAGATAACTGTTATGAAACGTCTTTGTTCTGAGACCCTATATATTGCCCTCATTTTCCCGCTCTCTGTGGAGCACTATCTTCATTCTCTGGACCACCGCCACCAGAGAGAATCTCTCCTGTCCGTAAATTCAAATAAATACAGCTTATGCCTGATTATGTACCGAGTGCATCCTTTGGTCTTGCAGCCACACTGACCGGTGCCCTCCAGGAGCTGGGTTGCAACACCTGCCCTTTACCCCCAAGCCAAAAAACATACTTCTACCAGATATAGTACTAAATGCTATCCTTGGTGCCTACCTCTTCTGTCTTTTCTCTCACCACATCTCATTTAGCTTCCTAAAATGCAGTGATACTGAATTGCTTGTAGTTTCCTGAATATGCTGGAGGGTATTTCATTTCTTCAAGCCCATGAATACAACATTCTCTTGACAGAGAACAGTAGTTTCCAATCCTAGCTACACATTAGAATCACTTGCAGAGCTTTGTAAAAATCCTAGTGCCTAGTTACTCAAACTCTTGGGGACAGGCTAGGAATCTGGTCAGTAGCTCATTTTTAAAAGCACTCCCAGATGACTCTAATGTACGTCCAGGGTTGAGAATAACTTAACTAGAATACTCTACATTCATTTTCTTTTAGTCTAGTGCGAGGTTTTCTAAATTCCAATCAATCATGTAACATTTTTGGAAAGTAGTGTTTTTCTAGAAATTTAGTCAACTCATTTGAATTTTAAAATTTATTAGTATAAAGCTGTTCATATGATCCTCTTATCTTTAAATGTCTGAACACACCTGTAGAAACGTCTTTTTACATTCCTCATATTGGTAAATTTGCCTTGTTTCTCCTGTTTCTAAATCAGTTTTGCTAAGGGCATATCAATTTTCTAGTTGTTTCAAGGACTAGAACTTTTGCCTTTGATATTTTTTCCATTGTACAGTTGTCCATTTAATTTTTGCTCTTATCTTTATTATTTCCTTCCACTTTCCTAGGGCTTAACTTGTTCTTTTTCTAGCCTGTTCTGATGGATCTTTAGATGATTTATCTTTCAAATCTCTCATTTTTAAATATATGTATTTAAAGGTATAAATTTCCCTTTAAGAATAGATCTAGCTGCATCTTACAAGCTTTGATATGCTAAATTCTCTTCATTCAAAATGATTTCAAGTTTCCTTTATGGTTTCTTTATCTACACATTTGGCGGTTTTATTATTGATTTCTAGTAAATTCCACCGTGGTCAGTAATATTCTCGATTATTTCTCTTTGTTGAGTCCTGGCATATAATCAATTTTGGTAAACATTCCATGTGTATCTAAAAAGAAAGTGTTTCCTTTGGTGCAATGTTCTTTATACATAATTTAGGTCTAATTTATTAACTGTACTGTTCATATTTCTTATATCTTAATTGATTTTTAAAATCTGTTTCAATAGTTAATGAAAGGAATTCAAAGTCCTTTTCTGGGAGCAGATGTAGCTCAAGTGGTTGAGCGCCTACTTCCTATGTACGAGGTCCCGGGTTTGATCCCCAGTACCTCCTAAAAACAAAACAAATGAAAAAACAACTCTTATTGGGGAGCAAATGTAGCTCAGTGGTTGAGTGCCTGGCACCTCCTAAAAAAAAGTCCCCTTCTATTGATTGTGGATTTCCTATCATTCTGTGAATTTTTTCTGTATATGTTAAGTTATGCTTTTAGGTACATACATATTTAGATTTGACTGTATTGTCATTATAAAATGCCCTATTTTATTTAAATTGACTTAAATCTCAATTTGATATTATAGTTATCCTAGCTCTCATTTAGTTATATTTGCCTAATATATCCTTATTCACACTTCTACTTTCAATATTTCTGTGTCCTTATATATATAAGGTATTTCTGGAAAGCACAAGTTTAGTTTTTTAATCAGTCTGATGATCTTTATTTTTAAGTAGAGTATTAATACCATTTGCATTTAATTTAATTACATGATAAGTTTGGGCTGGTATCTACAAACTTACTATTTTGTCTCATTTATTTAATGTTCATTTTCCTTTCTTTTCCTGCCTTCTTTTGGATTAATCAAGTATATTTTAGTTTGCCATTTATGTCTTCCATTAGTTTACTGTACAAAATAACACTTTTAATGTTAACAAATTTATAACATGCATCCTTGGTTTATTAGTGTCTAAAATAAATTAGTAATTTTGTACTTTCTTAACAATGCTAGGATCACAGAACATTTTAATTCCATTTGACCTTTCCTATCTTTTGTGTTATAGTCATGCATTGTGATCCTAAATATATTTTAATACAGCATTACTATTATTTTGTAGTAAAGATTAATTTAGATATAGTCATATTTACCCTTTCTATTGATCTTTGTTCCTTAAATACTACATGAATATTTGCAGAGTACATAACACTTGCCCTGGAAAGGTGAAAGGAAAGCAAATTAGACTTAAATTAGTCAATTTTGCTATCATTCAGCAATTTTTGGAAGCAAAGGAGATGAATAATTAAAATCTAAATGAATGAGTACATTCTATTTAAGAAACTAACATTTTACAAAAGTTATACAAAATTGCCACAATTTAGGTTGAAGTTTATATTTTTAATATCTCACATGCTTCATACTGGCTTAACGTTAAAAGTTTAAAAAAAGACACTTACTCTCTCTCCTTTTCAGTCAGCTTGTCATTGATATTATCTTTGATTGTTGATCTAGACCCCTTATGAATTATAGGATATCTGAGGGGCACTTGCAGGAAAAAGGAAATCATGGAGACCAAATGTGAAGTGTAACCAAGGGCAACAGCAATGCTTCCATCATCTTTTGCTGCAAATTCAAAAGCAGAGGAAAAGAAAATAATTCTTTTATCTTCTAAATGTAGCAATGAGATCATAACAAATCAATTTTAAAAGAGATTTTATAAGAAAGAAATGGCAAATAAAATATTAAACACATCTAAATTATATGAATTTTACATACACCTAAACACATTAACAAGACTAGAAATTTCATCTACTACATTTAAAAACCATTTTCCAGTAATGAATGTGATGATATTAACATTTGATATATATCTTAAGAAAGAGTTCTGGAAGTGCTCAAATATCCATTATTGTCTTTCCTAGCATTTTAAAAAGGGTTACTTGAGTCTATTACAAGATATGAAAATTAGGTTCAGAGGTCTAAACATAATGCATTGTATATACATTATATATTTTATTCACTAACAACTTTCTAGGCAACACAGTACAGCATTATTAATTCTGAAGTGTAGTGAAATAATATAATACAGACTTTATGAGGTATGTTTTCAATATTTATAAAAATAGTGTTACATAAATAAGCCTGTAAAGTTGAGAAAGGATAAGAATAAAAGTGTTTTAAACAGCAAAAGCAAAAGGTGAAAAACCAGTCTTATACTATCCTGGTTATGCAAATTAGGTGGAAGTAACTATTGAAAAAAACTGCATGTATCCTAATGTCAGATATTGCATCTAGCTTTTAAGAAGCCACAGATAATTACATTTTAAATTCACCATCCTGATTCTTAACATTACCTAAAGTTTCCAGTTTTCCCTAGGAAAAAGGAAAAACTAACTGCTTGGTATATAGTATTCCCAAAATATGTTAAAATGTGCACATGTACACACACACACACACACACACACACAAACACACTCTTTAAAATATTTAACACACAATTTGAAATACCCCAGCTGGATAGAGAAGAAAGGCTGAAACAGTCAAGATGATTTTGGCTTGAATATTTCCTGATTTCTAAGGCTGTTTTAACCTCAATTAGTAGTATTTTTCACACTCTACTTTTATATTTGTACCTGGTTAACTAAATACTAACTTCCTATGGTAGGAATGCCACTGTAACCATCCATTCCTCAGTAAATTCTCTACCCTTGACTACCATATACCCCCAACCCCTTGGTTTCTCTTTGATCATTCCATAAAAATAGGTAACCTTTATCAATTACTTTTCTTCTGCCAAGAATTGTTCATAGTACCTTATATATGAGCCATTCCTTCACCATCATTTCATATGCTATTTCATTTATTTTTCAGATGAAGAAACTAAGGCTCAAAGAGGTTAGTAAACTTGTCCAAAATAAAGCAACTAGTAAATAGGTTGGCCTAACACCAAAGACTGGCTCCCTAACCACTCTACCATACTGTCTCAGAACTTTACTATGAAATATGTAACAATTTCTTTTTTAACTTGGGAAACTAGACTGTATCAAGATATAACACATATGTACCACCTTAGTTTCTTCACACTTTTCTAGTAATGTTTTGCAAAGAACATGTAAAAAAAAGTCTATGAATCACTGGTGACTTGTATAGCGCTTGACAGAGAAAGGGCTCTCAACTAATGTTTGCTGGTGGTAAAAATTCTCTCAAAACAAACTCATGAAAAATCAAACAGCATTCCCTTTCAACTGATTGCTGAGTCAGGTCTTAAATGACTAGAATCCTAATTATCTTTAGAGACGATAACTCTATCTGCTCCCAGTCTCATCCAAGTATCTTGAGTACTACTAAAACACTTTAATTCTGTTGAGACCTGAATACCTATCATACTATCATAAAGTACTTTACATAAAAGTCTCTTAAAAATTCACCATCATAGAACATTAGAGCTAGGAGAAAGCTTAGAAATCACTAAGTCTGACTTTTTCAGTTTAGAGATGAGAAAAATAAGATCCAGGGTGTGTAAGTGGCTTGGTCAAAGTCACATAGGTAGAAACCAAGAGTGACAGAATAAGTGGGGGAACTACACCTGCACCTTAGCTCCCAAAATACTTATCTCTCAAGTCACAGTTCGGACTGCGGGTTCCTTCAGCGGTTGCTGAACCCTGCCTCCTGCTTTCTGTAAAGAATAGGGCTTATCAAATTCAAAATATTCCTGACAGTAAAGGGACTTGTCTTTAAGAACCTTGAGGGGGAGAAGAGGACTTGCGATAATGAAGAAAATACCACACTAGGTTTGTACTTTCCATGTGTACTATATACTTTTTCTTTTACTATATGAGTTGACAGAAAAGGATTTAAAAAATTCTAGAAAGCAGTAGATCTCTTAATTAGCCTTCCAAACAGGACAAATGCAAACTTTAAAAATGCAGATGTTTAAAAATATCTATCTAAAGCTAAACACTTAAGCATCTACATTTTTTCCCACATTAAAATGGATAATTCTAAAAAATTATATTTTCATATTTTCAATATATATCCACATTTCTATTTAAAAGAAAAAATTGGTCTTCTAACATCAACTGCCTGCATGATCAAAATAATTTTGCATGAATTTGAAGTGGGGGAAAAAAAAGCATCTCTGAGGCAGAAATGAAAAACCAAAGAGAAATAACAAAAACTGAAAATTGGATAATATTAGAAATCAGCTTTGATTCAGGTTATTCACACTCACCATTGTTGCCACCACAAGACTCCCCCTGCTATTAAAAACCCTCGTTTTTTCCCCCATTCCAGGCCATAGTCCTCAGTCATAGTCTTACTGTTAAACTCGGTGGTGTTGGATTTCCAATATTGAGGCCTTATATTAAAAAGTATTTTAAAAGGACGACGGGTGAAGCATTACAGGGCCTGAGGGTATTCCAAAACCCTCAAAAAGAAAACTACCTCCTCGTAGGGAAGTCACTTTCATCACCCCAAGACCACTGAACTTCCAGTGGGAAAATGTGAGCTCATGTGGTTAATTATGGCTATTGCTGGCCACGCAACCTCAGATGTCACATTCTGTTGCCAATCATTTTAGCTAAAACTAAAAGGTTTTAGGTTTCTAGCATTCTAAAATCTGAAAGACTTTTTACCTGCCAAAGCCAAAACCTGGCTCTCTGGGGTATGATTTTCCAGTAACCATTGATGACGTCCCCAACACCTAATGCAGAGCAGAGGTTTGTGTTCCTTATGCTGCTCTGGGGGTTAGAAAGGTCACAGATAGTTTTGTTGGTGAGAAGAAATTGGAGGGGGAGTGGAAGAGGAAGGGAGGAACTGGAAAGAACTGTAAGACTAAGGTATGTGAAAAACATCCTAATTCAAACAATGTTTTAAGGGGCTTAAAAACAAAACAGAAAACCCTGATGTTTCCTCATAAAAAATATTTCTGATGTCTTTTTAAAACGTAGGTAGCCACTTACAGCTGCAGCTTTTTATGGTAAATTCCAAGAACACACAATGACCATTTACAATAGAATAAATTAATTCATATGTCCCTTTGATTTTTATGCTGAACAAACAATTAATGTTCAAATGCATCCAAGTACAATAAGTGATCTAAAAGTTCTTACCATCCTGCCTTCCCAATCACTGAGGCAGCAGATTTGATAAGGAACCAAGTACCCACTGATCCAGACAGGACAAAATATTTAAGACTCTAATCACTGCAACAGCATCTATGGAATCATTCCATGTTCTCAATGAGACACTGTTTGACATATGGACTCTCCTTTCCAAGAAATCATGCCTGCATAAAGGGATACAGACACAGAAGGAAATCTGGGTCTCATTACCACAAAAGGCTCTCGTGTTAAGGATTACTTAAACACACACACACACACTTTTTTTTTTTTTTAAGCTAAATGTCTTGGTCAATGGAATTCAGATGAATATCCTTCACTAGACTTTCTCCCATTTTGTCCAGGTCTCTGTAATACTCTAACAGTAACTTACCCATTTAGAAAAACACAGTAAAAGTTGGACCACCTATGGTGAAGTTTCCCAAACAGTACTATTCCAGTAAAGTATCATGAATATCAGAGAATAACCAATTTGGAGTGCTTCACTAGAGTCTCATCCAGAATGCAGCTGCTATACAACACTAAAGAGTTGTCAAGAGGTTTGGAAGAGGCTAATCAAAACAAGGAAGAAAATGCAACATCACAGGAATAATATGGACCTTAGATCAGACAGACCAAGGATGACTTTACAATTCTGCCACAGCCTTTGGAAAAATTAACTAATCTCTCTGAGCCCAGTTTTCTTATCTTTTAGAAAAAGTGTTTCATGTTACTATACTTCTGTTCACCCAACCTAAAATGTCTTCCTGTTCTTCTTTCAACAGGGAGACACTATTTCGCCTTTTAAGACAGCTCAGATATCATCTACTCCATAAACCTTTTTCTGAGCCCCTCTTGAGAGAACTGATTATTCTCACTTCTTTTACATACCCATGTACCTGGAATAAACAAAGTACCTGATACATAGTATGAATTCAGCAAATATTTCTTGAATGACTTGATTACAAGTCTGGTGCCCTCAACTGGACTGTAATCTCACTGAGGTTGGGTCAATTCTCAGCATCTGGCACAGTAGATGACATATGGAGGACATAATACATTAGTAGATAAATGCCTTAGAGGATGCCTACAGAAGATTTCAAAGTGCAATACTAGTATAGTAGTATAGGTGCTTTTTTTTTTTTTTCAGGAGGTACTGGGAATTGAACCCAGGATCTTGTACATGGGAAGCAGGCACAAAACCTCTGATCCCTATACGTGCTTCTTAAAATTTCTGTTTTCTAGGGGTCATGGGGAGTGAAAAGGGTCCTTAAATGAAATCAACTATTCAATTCATTTTATCTCCCATTTAATTTTTCTGCTAACTGCACTAAAACGCTACACTTTAAAAAAAAAGATTTATTTATTTATTTACATTCCCTGTCCCCTGGTTGTTTTGTGCTCACTGTCTGCTCTCTGTGTCCATTTGCTGTGTGCTCTCTGTGTCTGCTCATCTTCTCCTTAGGAGGCATCGGAAACCAAACCCAGAACCTCCCATGTGGGAGAGGTGCTCAATCGCTTGAGCCATCTCAGCTCCCTGCTTTTGTTGTCTCTCTCATAGTGTTTTCTTTTTTGTCTCCTTGTTGCGTAAACTCACTGTGCCTGCCCGTCACACCAGCTTGCTGTCTTGCTTGTCTTCTCCAGGAGGCACCAGGAACTGAACCCGGGACCTCCCATGTGGTAGGTGGGAGTCAATCTGACTTTTCAAAGGGTAAGGAGAATGTATTCAGCTTTTTGGGAATTCTGTGTGTAGAAAGCTATAAAAGCTATGACAAACTAGGAAACATAGCATTTCAAAGAAAACAAAAATAGAATCAAGAAACATCCCAGAGTCAGTTAAGGTGAGAGGCTACCACTCACTGATATCTCTATTTCTCTTATTGCCTCTCTTCAAATCATTTAGTATTTAGCAGTCAGAGTAGCTTTTGAAAACAAAAATCAGCTCATGTCATCCCCTTCTTAAAGTGGGGTTTCCCACTTCATTGAGAATAAGATATAAAGTCCTTACAGTGGCCTCGAGTCCATGCCTGAACTGGCTCTCGCTAACCTCTCCTGCCTCCTCTGATGAAGCTCTTCCCCTTGCTCACTATGCCCTGGCCACATAGAACTAGTCTTTCTTTTCTGCCCTTCTTTTCCTTCCTTCCCTCCCTCTTCCTTTCTCACTCTTCCTTTCTTTCCTTTCTTCCTTTCTCCCTCCCTAACTCTTTCACAACTTATTTCAATTATATTCATTGAGTGCCTTTTATATGAAAAGTTCTTTCAAACATTATCTTATTCAATCATCCCAGTGAAATGGAGATGTGGATATTATCTCATTTTACAGGGGGAAAAACTGAGCTGTGAAAGATTAAATGATTTGTCCAGAATACAGGTCTTTTTTCCCATACCTCTCACCCTCAGTTTCTTCAGATATACTAAGCCAATTCCTCCACCATCGCCTTTGTACTTGCTGCCCTCTCTTCTAAGAATGCTCCTCCCCCACCGGTAGCATGGTTAGCTCCTTTTCAGCCTTCAAGTCTTACAATAAATGTTACTCCTTCGAGAAGTTCTCTCTGACTGCATTATCTAAATTAGGTTCCCACTATTTTCTATGATAGCATATTCCTTTATTAAATGTTTTTTGTTTATTGGTTTTCTTCCTCAATAGGCTGAAACTTCCAAGAAGGGAGAGAATACGTTTACTTTGTTCATCGTTACAGCCTCAAAACTAAGCACAGAACCTGACATATAGGTGATCAATACATATTTTTGAGTGAATGAATGTTCTGTATCACCAGAACCTGGCACAGGGCTTAAGGTAGTCAATATATGATTGATAAATGAAAGGATGAGGAAAAAGATGAGTCATTGGCTTCAATTAATATCAAAGCACCATTTTTATACCCTACAGAGGTTGGAAGGAACATTGTGTAATGGAAACCAAACAAACCCCAGCTATACCATTATCTAGTTTTGTAACCTACAACAAGTCACCGAATAGGTTTATATCTCAATTTATACACTGTAAAATGAGGATTATATTATTTTCCTTATAAGTTTTCTTTCTTTTTGTGAAGATTAGAAACAAGGCATATAAAGTACTTATAAGGTCCAGTACACAGCAGAAGTTTAATAAATGGTAATTATTGGGTTTATAAAGCAAATGGAAGCTAGGATGCGATGCCAAAAACATGGAAGAAGTTGGAAACATCAGCTCTAAGGCTCTAAGGGGTGTGGCTCTTGGAGACATCAATCACATTCTTTCCAATTTAACTGTATGATCATCAAAATTAAATGCTTTTCCAGACACAAGCATATGTCACCTAATCTTCATAACAAACATCTGAGGTAGGTACAACACAAATTAATATGTTTATGAGTTCAGGAAGTCAACTCAAAGTTTACAGAAGGTGAACCAGGACTTGAATATAGGTTTCTCCACTCCTGGTTCCTCACTCTCTCCCTATATTATACTGGCTTAATTTCTTTATGATTAAATGGGACCACAAAACTGTACCAACTACTTACAAGGGTTGTTGCATGGGCCAAAGGGGATAATAAATTTTAAAATAGTCTTAAATGTTAAAGGACCACAAATAACAGTTCCTTTATTGGGAAATGGGAGAAAGTCTGGATCAAAATTAGTAATGCTCTCTTCTTGAATAATTTCTTCCCAAATAGATAATATGATACTCTATAAAGAAAACATTTAGTAGGCCCCCACAGCATTGTTTAGGCTAAGGGAAAGAACATACTTTGCTAGCAATAAAAATAATCTCTTTACAAATATGCCAAAAATGGTACTTTCTTTGGTATATTTGTAAAGAGATTAAGAAAAATAAAACATTTTAAAATACAGGAATTATAATGAATCATATTCTACAATACTACAATATCATTAATGTATAATTTTTTTTAAGTTAAAAGGGAAGCGAAATGATAGTGCAACAAGTTTATCCTCTATTAGCCGGAATGTCATGAAATTAAATTTCTAAATATTTCTCAGGTCTGCAGGATATGACTTTCAAAGCAGCAATGGACCATATTAATGTTTGTTTTTCTTCTGCCATCAACCATACACAAACTTTTTATGAAAATCAAAGAAAAAGGATACAAAGATTATTGGTATTCTTAAGAATCCTACTGCCTGATTTCCTTAAAGCCTATTTAAAAACTATTTTAAATTCCAAATACAAGGTTGAGTATTTTTTTCCCATGATTATACCAAATATTCTCTAATATTTCCCATCAAGGAATTTGTCTCTATATACTTGTAATTGGGAAAGGACAGAAGTTCCAAAAATCATTTTAGACAAAGTACTAGGCAATCAAAATTTCAGGATGTCTTTTTCTCCCCTGCAACATACCCATATATTATATACACCAAATCATTACAAGTAGGAAGAAATAAAATACCTTGAAAGTCCTCAGAATTGGGCAACTTGACACCGCATACAAAGTAATCCTTATGCCCATTCTGTGAATTTAATCAAAGAATAAAGTTAATTAATATGTAAAACAAAAAAATTCTAAGTCAAATCTCAAAGAATTTAGCATGTCAGTCTTGATACAGAGACATTACTTTCCTGGACTCAAAATATTATCATAATTGTAGAAGCTGGGTAATGAGTACATAATGATTCATTAGACTACTCTCCTTACATTTGTACATATTTGAAATTTTCTATAATAAAAACATTTAAAAAGTCATGTCCAAACAAATGGCCATATAATATTTCACCATAAAAATACCCTTTGACTAATTCATATCTATAAATGAAAAATATAGAATGGATTTAATAAGATTCTGTGAGCAACCTAAAATTCTATTAGCATGCTTCTTTGAAAATTAGACTTCCACTTTTCACAAAATGAAATCAATTTTCATTAAAAAGAAAGCAAAATTAATCAAATCTAGCAGATTTGGTTCTCTAAAGAAGAATCCTAATCAGTTTTATTGAAGTTTTCCTTTTTGCATTTACTCTAAGAACCTATGTTCAAAAACAACATTCTGGGGAGCGGATGTGGCTTAAACAGTTGAGCGCCTGCTTCCCAGGATGGGAGGTCCTGGGTTTGGTTCCCAGTGCCTCCTTGTGTCAGTTTGATATTACTTATGAGTTTCAAAAGAGATATTGATTATGTTTGCAAACTGGTCTGTTTCTCTGAGCGTGTTATCCTGTGACTATATTAGATTCAGCTGAAACATCTTATTAAATTATGTTAAGATTAGGGCTTTGATTCAACCAGGTCATTAGAGTACGACTCAGCATTGAGTATCAGCCCTTTGGACTGATAAAATAGACTCTCACACTGAAATAGACACACAGGAAAAGAACACAGAGGAATAGAGACAGCTCCACAGACAGAGGCCCCGGAAAGAGAGATGAGCCTGATAGCTTACAGCTGCAGCTGAGCCCAGAAAGAAATGATCCCCAGGGAGAGAGAAGAGCTTTATGCCAGCCTACCGCTGAGAAAGGAAGGAGCTGGGACCACGGAGCCTTAGGAAGAAGAGAAAGGCTGAACCATTACAGAGACCAGCAGCCATCCTGCTCCAACACATGGCAACAGACTTTGGGGAGGGAAGTAAGTAACTTACTCTTTATGGCCCTGTGACTGTAAGCTTCTACCCCAAATAAATATAAAAACAA
Organism: Chaetophractus vellerosus; assembly: GCA_004027955.1. Lineage (NCBI taxonomy): Eukaryota > Metazoa > Chordata > Mammalia > Cingulata > Chlamyphoridae > Chaetophractus > Chaetophractus vellerosus. Next base: position 16,675 of record PVKH010013732.1, read on the forward strand.
TAGATTTTTGGTACTTTGCATCAGCACCCCTTTGGTTGACTAATACATCCCTAAAAAAAAAAAAAA
>PVKH010013733.1:0-16740 GCA_004027955.1 Chaetophractus vellerosus
TGGTACTGGTAGAGATCAACCCTCTCCCAGATTCCTTGGCTATCCAGAGAGTCCCTTGGGATCAAATGATTGAAGAGTAATGGACATTTGTACACTTAACAGTCATATTGCCACCATCATAAGTGATGGAGCTCAGTGGATAATATTGCTGCTTTCCATCCTTTAACCAGAATATTCTTCCTAAAGGACAGGACCTAAGGATGAGCACAATCAACCAAACATCAAGCAGTCATTTTAGCACTGGATGTCCTAGCCAACACATAGCCTATCTCCACATTTTTACAAATTCTTGGAGTATTGTCTAAGAGTTACCCCCTTTGGAGTAAAGAATTCTGGGAATCTGTCTCACAGACAATCAAAATCTCTCTATATATTGTGACCACAATACAAGGCCTCACCAGGACATCTTTTTCCCTTAGGGATTCCACACATTACTGATAGTGACCAAGACACTCATTTCACTTCTAAGAGTGTACAATGCTGGGCTCTTGGAAAAGGAATTCAACTGGAATTGTACTATCCCTATAGCCCCAGGCATCCATTTGCCTATTTAAGTTTCAAAGTGTCAAATGGACACACATACACACACCAGCTGGATTTCACTGTTACCATGGACATCAGTTAATCTAAATTTAACCACTCTCCTGTGTATGGACATACAGGTTGTTTTCAATATTTTGCAATTATAAATAATACAGTAATAGCCTTGTCCACATGTATTTTTTCATTTTTTTCTTCATTAGAGATGTTGTGGGTTTACAGAACAATCATGCATAAAATATAGGATTCCTATATATCCACCCCACTACCAACAGCTTGCATTGGTGTGGAGTACTTGTTACAATTGATAATCATGCATTTTAATAATTGTACTATTAATTAAAGTCCATGGTTTAAATTGGGGTTCACTGTGTAGTTTAGTTCCATGTTTTTTTTTAAAATTTAATCACATTGAGATATCTATTTCAGTGCTGTTAATTGTGATGACAGAGTTGTGCTACCATCACCAACATCCATTACCAAAATGTTTCCATCATTGTAAATAGGAACCCTGCACATTTTAAGCCTTAACTTCCCATTCCATAACCCCACTCTGTCCTATTTTAACCTATATTCTAGATTCTGACTTTATGGGTTTGCTTATTCTAATTGTTTCAAATCAGTGAGCTCATACAATATTTGTCCTCTGGAGCCTGGCTTATTTCACTCAACATGATGTCTTCCAGGTTCATCCATGTTATTCCATGTATCAGGACTTCATTTTTAAGGATGAATAATAGTCCATTGTATGTATATACCACATTTCATTTATCCATTCATTGGTTGATGGACACTTGGATTGCTTCCACATTTTGGCAATTATGAATAATGCCACTATGAACATTGGTGTGAAAGTATGTGTTTAAGTCTCTGCTTTCAATTCTTTTGGATACATACATATATATATATTCCAAGTAGTGGGATTGCTGGGTCATTCTATTCTTAGCTTTCTGATGAACCACCAAACTGTCTTCCATAGTGGCTCCACCATATTACATTGCTTTTTTTTCTTTTCACTTTACATTACATTTAATTGAATGAATGTTCTTTTTCTCCACATCCCCTCCAACACTTGTTATTTTCTGTTTTTTTTTTTTTTTAAATAGTGGCCATTCCAAATGGGTGTGAAATGGTATCTCATTGTGGTTTTGATTTGAATTTCTCTGATGGGTTGTGATGTTGAGGATCTTTTCTTGTACATTCTGGTCATTTGTATATGTTCTTTGAAATGATGTCTATTCAAGTCTTTTTCCCAGTTTTTAAATTGGGTTGTTTGTCTTTTTGTTGCTAAGTTGAAGTTATATATTTTGGATATTAAATCTTTATCAGTTATGTGGTTTCCAACTATTTTCTCTCATTGGGTAGGTTGTCATTTACTTTCATGATAAAGTCCTTTCAAGCACAAAAGTTTTTAATTTTGATGTAGTCCCATTTATCTATTTTTCCTTTTGTTGCTTGTGCTTTGGGTATAAAGTCTAAGAAACATTGCTTAAGACAAACGTAGGGAAGATGCTTCCCTATATTTTCTTCTAGGAGTTTGATAGCTTAGCTCCTACATTTAGGTCTTTGACCCATTTTGAGGTGATTTTTGTATATGGTGTGAGTTAGAAGCCCTCCCATATGCATTTTTGTATTATTGGAAGTGTTTCTTTAGAGTTGATTACTAGAAGTGGGATTGTTGGTTCAAAAGGTAAGTGCATATATCTTTTATGTTTCATATGATATTGTCAAAATCCTATGAAATGGGCTGTACTAGTTTGCATTTCCACCAGCAGTATATGAGGGTACCTCAGTAGTTGTGAACTTACCTTGTGCTCAGATCTTAGAGAAATACCATTCTCCAAAAAAAGCCTCCCAATAAGATGTGTTGTCTATCTCAAAAGGGAGAAATATGATCTGCATTGTTTTAGTTTGCATTTTCTTTACTATGACTGAGAACTTTTTTTTCATGTTTACAAGCCATTTCTCTCTTTTGTGAATTGTCTGTTCATGTCTTTTTCCCATTTTTCTATCTGGTTTTGGCCCCTTTGTCTCCAATTTTTAGGAGCATTTTTGCATATTAGGAAGTATATGTTGCAAATATTTTCTCCAGGTTTGTCAGTTGTCTTTTGATTCTGGCTATAGTATTTAAAAATTATTGTATTGCCTTTGGATTTTGTGCCTGTATTAGTCAGCCAAAGGTGTGCTAATGCAAAATACAAGAAATTGGTTGGCTTTTATAAAGTGTATTTATTTGGCATAGAAGCTTACAGTTACCAGGCCATAAAGTATAAGTTACTTCCCTCACCAAAGTCTGTTGCCATGTGTTGGAGCAAGATGGCTGCAAGGGTCCAGACTTCCTCTTCCTCTTAAGGCTCCATGGTCCCAGCTTCTTCCAAGCTCAGCTGTAGGCTGGGATAAGTCTCATCTCTCATCTGGGGTCTGTTCCTCTCTGGGCTCAGCTGCTCTGGTCTCTCCACAAGGTCAGCTGTAGGCTATCAGGCTCTCTCTCTTCCTGGGACCTCTGCTGTGTCTATGGAGCCATCTCTATTCCACTGTGTTCTTCTCCTGCGTACTTACTTCCTGGGGCTCCAATTCAAAACTCAAACTAACTCCTGTGTCTTGTGGTTTTCTCTGTGAGTCCCCGCCCACCAAAGGGGTGGCAACTCAACGTCCTACTGAAGTGGCCTAATCAAAGCCTTAATCATTATTTAATCAAGTAAAAGTGAAACCTCTGAATCTAATCCAATCTAATATGCCCAGAGGAACAGACCAGTTCACAAACATAAGCCAATACCTATTTTTTGGAATTCATAACAATATCAAACTGCTACAGTGCCATATACATATTTTCTTCTAGTACTTTTATGGTTTCATTTTTTACATTTAGATACGTAATCCATTTGGAGTGTATTCTTGTGTATGGAATAAAGTATGCATCTAATTTTTTCTTTTTCCAAATGGCTAACCAGTTGTCCCATTGCCATTATTAAAGTGTCAATCTTTGCTCTGGTAATTTGAGATGACATCTTTATCATATACTAAATTTCCATATATTTGTGTCTATTTCAGGGCCTTCCATTCTGTTCTATTGTTTTATTTGCCTATTCTTGCAAGTCTCTGCTTTGAGACTTTCAGTATTTTTTTCTGGCTCTTCTTGGATGTTTGTTTTCCACATGAACTTCTCTAACTCCTTAAAAGTTTGTTGGTGTTTTTATTTGGAATGCACTAAATTTAGAAATTAAGAGGGGCTGAGATTTTTATATGTTGACTTCTTCAATACAGAACAGGGAATGGTTCTCTATTTGTTCAAGGCTACTTTTGTGTTTTTTAGGAGTATTTAAAATTTTCCTCAGAGATTTTGCACATTCCTCATTAATTTTATTCCTAAATATTTAATCTTCTTTGTTACTATTGTAAATCAGATTTTCTCTACCATAATATTCTTTAACTGGGTTTGAGTTTGGTATGGGAAGACTCGATTTATTTTTAGCACATTTATTGATATATAATTTGCATAGCATAAAATTCACTTTTTATCCTGATACATGCCACTACATGGATAAAACTTGAAGACGTCATATTAGGTGAAATAAGTCAGACACAAAGGGACAGATATTATATGACTCCATTTATATGAAATAGCTAGAATATGCAAACACATAAGACAGAAAGTAGAGTATAGTTTACCAGGGGTGGGGAATGGGGCCAAGGGGAATGAGGAGTTAATGCATAATGGCTTTATGGTTTCTGTTTGGGGTGATGGCAAAATTCTGGTAATGGACTGTGGTGAGGGTAGCACATTGTGAATGTGATTAATCCCACTGAATGGTATGCTTAATTGGTTAAGATAGGAGAATTTATGTTGTAAATATGTTTCCCCAATTAAAAATAAAAAGAGCAATCAAAGAGACATTGATAAAAAGAATTTTAAAAAACAGAAAAAAAGAGATATTAACAATTAAATGTAATACATATTCCTGGATGGCATCTGGCAAGGGAGGAGAAAAGCCTCAAAGGAACACTGAGACATATGAAAAAATTAGAATATAGACTGAAAGCTTAATATCAATGTTAAAGTTATTGAATTTGATAACTGTGCTTAAGGTGGCTACAAAAGTGAATATCCTTGTTCTTAGAAAATGTATGTGGAAGTGTTATGCATTCAAGAAGCATGAAGTATACAGCTCAATGTACTCTCAAATTTTTAGAAAATTGATAGGTAGATAGATGGATATTTAGGTAGAATTGATCAGGAAACATGGCAAAATGTTAACATTGGTGGATCTGTGTGTCTGAGCGGAGGCAGGTATTTTGGAGTTGTTTGTATGAGTTTTGTATTATTTTGCAACTGTCTTGTAAGTTTGAAATTATTTCAAAATAAAAAGTTTAAGAAAAATAGTCACTCTTTGAAAAGTAAACAATTCAGTGGTTTTTACTATTTCATAAGGTTGTATAAACATCACCAGTATCTCATTCCATCACTACTCCCTCTTCCCATTACACCTCTGCTTGTCTCTGGCAACCACTAATTTACTTCTGTCTCTATAGACTTACCTATTCTGGAAAGATATTTTATATAATACAGTCATATAATACATGACATTTTGTGAATGGCTTCTTTCATTTTCTGTAATGTTTCTGAGGTTCACCCATATTTTAGCATGTATCAGTACTTAATTCCTTTTTATGACTGAACGATATTCCATTGTATGGATATACCATGTTTTGCTTATCCAGTCTTCAGGTGATGGACATTAAAGTTGTATCCATTTTTTGGCTGTTGTGAATAATGCTTCTGTTTCTCTGCATCCTCACCAACACTTGCTATTTTCTTTTTGTTTGTTTGTTTAATAATAACCATCCTAGTAGGTTTGAAGTGGCTTCATGTGGTTTTTGTTTTCATTGCCTGTACTTTTAAATCTCTTACATGTAGTCCATGCTCTAATCTATCCAGATGCTTTTTTAGAATTTTCAGAATTGGGATGGATTCAGCCTTTCTGGCAGTGGTTTTAGTTCACCCTTAGGCACCTTTCATAGCTTCCTTCATTTACCCACTGCTAAAAGCAGTGGTGACTTTATACTACTTGTCTCCCAATCTTTCCTCCAAAAAGAATACTAAACAAAAGAATGAGATAATAAATGAAATCCACACCCTCAGCATAACTTAAAGGCTGAATGCCCAAGTTCAAGGAATCTGTAAGAAAACGACAAAAGTGACAAATCCACATACACATTTCTGCCCCACCTCTGCCCCGCTGCTAGGTTCGTTACCAGTAAAGGCAGTAATTCTTGATCTTTAATAATGAAATTAATTAATATCAAGAGAACACTAGAATGCTTGAGCAAAACGGAGTTTTTCAGGAGGTAACTTGTAGCCATTAGTTATAATTAGACTTACTTTCATTATTACAGGAATAAGGTTCATGTTTTCTTTTATTAGGAAAGGCTTATATATTCCAGAGCTTTGGGCCATCTTATTTGAGAAAGTAACATGACTTTGCCAGGAGGGAAGTTTAATATTTTGTTAGCTTGTGAGGGCCTCTATCTACCCAGAAATCATACCTATGGCAACAGGACACATTTATATCCCACAGAAGTATGTAGCTATATAACATTCAAGATGCTCAAAAGGCCCAGTCTGTTGAGACACCTGACCATGTCTGACCTTAACCTCCTTACCAGAGTTATGTTAATTGACAAGTAGAACATAGTCAAACATAATGTATATACTTGCCTTGTTTCTTGTGTAAAGTTCTACTATGTTTTTTTCCTTGAAGACGAAGCTTTTACCTGCATCTGGCTATCCGTGCTTTTAGAGAAGCCTCAGAGTAAAACAGTATAACTAACAAGGAAATTTGGTTGTTTCTGTGATATATAACATTTTTCTAAGAATAAAAAATGGAACAATCCTATAACTCCCCCTATTGTTGACACTTAACATTGGTGTGGTAATTTTGTTACAATTGATGCAAGAATGTTAAAATATTACTGTTAAACATAGTTCATATTTTGCTTTAGGTACATTTTCCCCCATATACCACCCAATTAACACCTTGTACTAGTGACATACTTTTGTTATAGATCCTGAAAGAACATTCTTATCTTTGAATTATTAACCACAATCCTCATGCACCACAGGTTCACTGTGTTATACAATCCCATGTTTTAGCCTCTAACTTTCCTCCTAGGATCTTATACAACACAAAACTTCCCCTTTCAACCACATTCACACCCATACTTTATCGCTGTTAATTACACTCACATTATTGTGTTTCCATCACCTCTGTCCATTTTCAAACCATTCCAATCAACCTAATTATAAATTCTCCACAGATAAAGCATCAGCTCTCCATTCTCTACTCCATTCTATCTCCAGGTAACCTATCTTCTAATTCTATCTCTATGAGTTTGCTTATTATAATTAATTCACATTAGTCAGATCACAAAATATTTGTCCTTTTGTGTCTGGCTAATTTTACTCAACATAAAGTCCTCAGAGTTCATCCATGTTATTGCATGTGTCAGTACTTCATTCCTTCTTACAGCTGAATAATTTTCCATCATATATATATACCACGTTTTGTTTATCCATTCACCTGTTAATGGGAACTTGCGTGGCTTCAATCTTTTGGCAATTGTGAATAATGCTTCTGTGAACATCAATGTGTATATATCTGTTCGTGTCCTTGCTTTCAGTTCTTCTGGATATATACCTAGTAGTAGTCATATGGCAATTTTATACCTAACTTCTGCGGAAGTACCAAACTGTCTTCCACAGTGGCTGCACCATTTTACATTCCCACTAGTAGTGAATGAGTATTTCTCTTTCTCCGCATCCTTTCTAAGACTTGTACTTTTCTGTTTTTTTTTTTTTTCAAAAGTGGCATGTCTAGTAGGTATGAAATGATTTCTCATTATGGTTTTGAGTTGCATTTCCTAAAAGCTAATAATGTTGAGCATTCTTTCATGTGCTTTATAGCCACTGGTATTTCCACTTTGGAAAAATGTCTATTCAAGTCTTCTGCCCTTTTTTTTTAAGATTTATTTTTATTTATTATACATCCCCCCCTTCTGCTTGTTCTTGCTGTAGTCAGCTCACTGGTGTGGTGGCCCACCTGCTCTCTGGGGCTCGCCCTTGCTCACGGGGGCTTGCCTTTTTGCCCACGGCAGCTTGCCTTCTCGAGGCGGTCTGCCCATTCAAGGAGGCCCCGGGGACCAAGCCTGGGGCCTCCCATGTGGTAAACCCATGCCCTACTAACTGGGCTACAGCCAGCCCCCTTCTGCCCTTTTTAAAATTGGGTTGTTTATCTTTTTATGGTTGGATTTAGGATTTCTTTATATATGCTGGATATTAAACCCTTATTGGATATGTGGTTTCCAAACATTTTCTTCCATTGAGTAGACTGTCTTCACTTTCTTGATAAACTCCTTTGAAGCACAAAAGTGTTTAATTTTGAGGAGATTCCATTTATTTAATTTTTCTTTCATTGCTTTTGCTGTGGGTATAAAGTTTATGAAACTGTTGTCTACCACAAGATCTCAAAGATGCTTTCCTAAATTTTTTATGGAGTTATTTGGTCCTGGCTCTTATATTTAGGTCTTTGATCCATCTGCAGTTAATTTTTCTATTGGGTGTGAGATAGGGATCCTCTTTCATTCTTTTTGATATGGATATCCAGTTCTCCCAGCACCATTTGTTGAAGAGACTATTCCTTCCCATTTGGGTGGACTTGACAACCTTCTCAAATATCAATTAGTGGGAAGCAGTTGTGGACCAACCAGTTGGATGCCTGTCTACCACATGTGAGTTCTAGGGTTTGGGTCCTGGTGCCCCCTAAAAGAAAACAATCTAGACACTGCCTCCCACCACAACGAGCTAGATGCTGCCTCCCAGTGCAACAAGCTGATGCCACAAGCCAGCAGATGCTGTAGCCCATGGGGCATGGATGTATCTCAGGTCATTGGGCACTCATCTCTCATGTGGGAGGTCCTGGGTTTGGTTCCCGGTGCCTCCTGAAGAAAGCAAGCAAACAACAAGCAGAGAGATGAGAGAACCATTAGGGGAGGGGGGGTAAATAAAGTAAATAAGTAAATCTTTTTAAGAAATCAATTGGCCATAGATCTGAGGGTATATTTAATTACATTGTTCAATATGTCCATCCTTGTGCCGATACCATGCTGCATTGTAATATGTTTTCAAGTAAGAAACTGTGAGTCCTTCCAACTTTGTTCTTTTTCAATATGTTTTTGGCTATTCGGGGCCCCTTACCCTTCCAAATAAATTTGATAATTGGCTTTTCCATTTGGGCAAAATAAGCTCTTGGAATTTTTATTGGGATTGCATTGAATCTATAAATCAATTTGGGTAGAATTGACATCTTAACAATATTTAGTCTTCCAATCCATAAACATGGAATGTCCTTTCATTTATTTAGATCTTCTTTGATTTCTTATAGTAGTTTTCCATGTACAAGTCCTTTACATCCTTAGTTAAATTTATTTCTAGATACTTGATTATTTTAATTGCTCTTATACATGGATTTTTTTTCCTGATTTCTTCCTCAGATTACTCATTACAAGTGTATAGAGACACTACTGATTTTCTGTCTTGATCTTAGATCCTGCCACTTTGCTGAACTTGTTTATTAGCTCTAGTAGCTTTGTTATAATTTTTTTTTTGGACTTTCTATATATACCATAATTTCATCTGCAAATGTCAATTTGAAAGTTTTACTTCTTTCTTCCAATTTGGGGGCCTTTTATTTCTTTTTTTGGTTAACTGCTCTAGCAAGTACTTCTTACACAATGCTGAGTAAGAGTGATGACAGTGCACATCCTCATCTTGTCCCATATCTTAAGAGGACAAGCTTTCAGTTTTTCAATAGTGAGTATGATGTTAGATGTGGGTTTTTCATATATGTCCTTTATCATGTTGAGGAAGTTCCCTTCTATTTCTGTCTTTCAAAGTGTTTTTATCAAGAGAGGGTGCTGGATTTTGTCAAATGCTTTTTCTGCATCGATAGAGATGATCATGTAGTTTTTACCCTTTGATTTGTTAATGTGCTATATTATATTAATTAATTTTCTTGTGTTGAACCACCCTTGCATACCTGGGATAAAGCCCACTTGATCCTGGTGTATAATACATTTAATATGTTGTTTATTTGATTTGAAAGTATTTTGTTGCAAATTTTTGCATCTAAATTCATTAGCGAGATTGGTCAGTAATTTAGTATTCTCATAGCATATTTATTTGGTTGTGCTATTAGGGTGATGTTGGCTTCATATAATAAGTTAGGTAATATTCCCTCCTCTTCAATTTTTGGAAGAGTTTGAGCCAGATTCTTATTAGTTCTTTTTGGAATGATTGATAGAATTCACCTGTGATGCCATCTGGTCTTGGGCTTTTCTTTTTGGGAAGTGTATTAGTCAGCCAACGGCATGCCTTTGCAAATATACCAATAATTGGTTGGTCTTTATAAAGGGTATTTATTTGGGGTAGAAGCTTACAGTTACCAGGCCACAAAGCATAAGTTTCTTCCCTCACCAAAGTCCACGTGTTGGAGCAAGACAGCTGCCAACATCTGTGAGGGCTCAGGCCTTTTGGGTTCCTCTCCTCCCAGGACTGCATTTCTCTCTGGGCTTAGCGCTTCCTCCACAAGGTCAGCTGTAGATTATCAGGCCAACGGCTCATTTCTCTTCTCCTGGGGCGTCGTCTCCAACATCAGAAATGCTTCTCAAAAATCTGCCTCTCAAATCTTTTGCCTTGCCTTTTATACTTGAGATCACACCCACCGAGGGGTGGGGCTTAATGCCCTACTGACGTGGCCCAGTTAATGCCCTAATCATAACCCAATCATGCCCAGATGAACAGATCAGTTTACAAGCATGATTCAATATGGATTTTTGGAATTCATAATTACATCAAACTGTAACAGGAGGTTTGTGATGACTGATTAAACTTCTTTACTTATGATTGGTCTGTTGAGGTCTTCTGTTTCTTCTACAGTCAGTGTAGGTTATTCGTGTATTTCTAGGAATTTGTCCATTTCATCTAAGTTGTCTAATTTGTTGGCATACAGTTGTTCATCATATCCTCTTATGATCCTTTTTATTTCTTTAGGGTCAGTAGTGATGTCCCCTCTCTTATTTCTGATTTTATTTATTTGCATCTTCTCTCTTTTTCCCTTTGTTAGTCTAGCTAAGGGTTTTTCAATTTTATTAATCTTCTCAAAGAACCAGCTTTTGGTGTAGTTAATTCTGTTTTTTTTTATTCTCAATTTCATTTATTTCTCCTCTAATATTTGTTATTTCTTTCTTTCTGATTGATTTTGGATTAGTTTGCTATTCTTTTTCTAGTTCCTCCAGGTCTGCAGCTAGGTCTTTGATTTTAGCTCACTATTTTTTTAATTTAAAGATTTTTATTTTTTAAATTTATTCTCCCCTCCCTCATTGTTTGCACTCACTGTCTGCTCTCTGTGTCTGCTCATCTTTTTAGGAGGCACTGGGAACTGAACCTGGGACCTCCCTTGTGGGAGAACCTCAGCTCCCTCATTTGTTGTGTCTCTCACTGTCTTTCCTCTTTGTGTCTCCTTGTTGCATCATCTTGTTGTATCAGCTCGCCATGCCTGCCCATTTCACCAGCTCGCTGTGCAGCTCATCTTCTCCAGGAGGCATAGGGAACTGAACCCAGGACCTCCCATGTGGTAGGCCGGAGCTCAGTTCCTTGAGCCACAACTGTTTCCCTCTTCTTTTTTATTGTAGACATTTAGGGCTATACTCTTCCCTCTGAGCAGTGCCTTTGCTGTATCCCATAATTCTTGATATGTTGTATTCTCATTTTCATTTGCCTCAAGATATTTACTGATTTTTCTTACAATTTGTTCTTTGACCCCCTGAATGTTTAAGAGTGTATTGTTTAGCTTCAATATATTTGAATTTTCCAGTTCTCCACCGATTATTGATTTCCAGCTTCTTTCTGTTATGGGCAGAGAAAGTGCTTTGTATAATTTCAGTCTTTCTAAATTCACTGAGACTTTTTCTGTGATCTAATTTGTGGTCTATCCTGGAGAATAATCCATGAACACTTGAGAAGAATGTATATTTTTCTGTTTGGGGGTGCAATATTCTGTATATATCTGTGTGATTCAAGTGTGTTTTTAATCTCTTCTATTGTGCCTTTCATTACCATAAGTTCAATTTTCACATGTATATTTTCAATTTGTTCTGTATGCTCATCCATTGTCTTCTTAATATCCTTTAGTTCTTCCTTTGTCTCCTTGAGTTGATTTAGGAAATTTGTTTGGACATCTTTGATTAGTTGTGTCAAATTCTGCATCTCTTCCAACTTTTTAGCTTGTTCCTTTGACTGGGCCATATCTTCCAGTTTCATAGTATGGCTTGTAAGTTTTTGCTGATGTGTAGACATCTGATTATCTTGATGAGTCTACTCTGATGGTCAGTTTCTCTCTCTTGCCTAGGGTTTTATTGTTGTTTGCCTTTGTGTTAAGGCTCTTCTTTAACTCTTGGTTCAACTTATTTTAAATCTTTAGAATTGTCCATGTTTAACTGATCACTACTGGGTCAAGGACTCACGAAGAGGGTGCAGACCAGTTCCAAAGAGCCAGTTCCTCTGTATTGGCCTCTCTCAATCTCCCTGTCCTTATCCTTCCTGAATTTTGAGCTGTGGTCCCCTGGCTTCTAGAATCCAAGCACTGCCACTCTACTTCCTCCTTTGCCTGCCTACACCCAGCAAGGCCACCCTCAAAAGCCACCCATACTGCTTTTCCTACACCCGGCAAGGCCTACCTTACCATTTTCCCTGTGCCCAAGCAAGGCCTCCCTGATGAGCTGCTTGCACTGTTTTTCCAGCACCTGTGCCTCTTCCACTGTGCCCTGGCATGCCTTCCTCATGGGCCACCCCCACCACTTCCCCTGTGCCCCCTCTGCTTCACTGGTACCTGGCAAGGCCTCCTTCACAGACCAGCTGCACTGCTTCCCCTGCTGCTTCCACTGCACCTGGCAAGACTGCATGCCTTTTTGCATTTCTAGAGAACGAGTGTGCCCTACTGCACCATACTCCACTATCTTGGAACTCTCTGCCTCATTAGGTTTATTTTTTGCTTTCCATGTTACCACCTGCAACGATGTCGCTAAACTTTCTGCCACTGTATAACAAGGATCCCCCCCTTTCTCCAGTTTCTGATAACATTTTCCTGTTTTCTTTAAGCCCTCACTAGTAGCGTCCTCAAAAGCCTCCAAGATTCTGCTAACAGTATTTTTAAAGCCCTTGCAGTTAACACCCACTTTGCAAACCCAAAGTCACTCAAACATATTTGGGGTTTGTTTCAGTAGCATCCTGCCCTAGGTACCAAAGTCTGTGTTAGTTAGCTCATGTTCTGTTCCAAATTATCCAAAAATTAGTGGCTATTTTTTTTTACTTTTGCTATGGGATCTCACAGTTGGGAGCAGCTTAGCTGGACACTTGTGGTCTCTTGCAGGGTTGCAGTTATCTAAAGGCTTGATGAGCTGGGAGATCTGCTTCCAATATGGCTTCCCTAATGTGGCTGGCAAGTTCATAATGTCATGTCATTTCTTTTTCAGTGGGGCCTCTCCATATGTTGCTTGAGCATCTTTGTGATGTAGCATTTAGCTTTTCCAAGAAGAAGTGATCCTTTTTATAATCTAGCCTTAGAAGTCACTTCTTCACATTTAATTCATTAGCAGCAAGTCATTAAGTCTAGCCCATATTTAATAGGAGAAGGAATTAGACTTCAGCTTTTGAAAGGAAGAATGTCAAAACATTTGCAGGTGTATTTTTAAATCACCACTTCTGACACCACTCAATCATTGTTAAACTTTCAAAAATTTATGCCAATTTAAACAAACGTTGTTAATGTTATGTATGCAGAAGTGCTATTAGCCATAGCACATACCTTATCTGTCATCACTGCCATTCCACTGCTTTACTCCCTGTGTGCCATTGAGCAAGTTATTTATCATTTATGTGCATCATTTTAAAATGCTAATTATAGAACTTACATGATGGTCCCAATTTTAGTTTTCTGGTTGCAAAAACAAATACTATACAGTGGGCTGGCTTAAACAACAATTTGTTGGCTCACAGTTTTGAGACTAGGAGAATTCCAAAATCATGATACTTTATTCCCAGTGACTCTGGCATTCTGGGACTGGCTACAGGCAACCCTTGGTCCTTGGCTTTTCTGTCACATAGCAATGTATATGGTGGCAGCATCTTCTTTCTCTTCTGGGGTCCATTGGCTTCCAGCTTCTAGCTGCTCCCTGTGACTTATCCTTCTGTGTCCAGTTTCCTTTGCTTATAAGGACTTCAGCCATATTGTATTAATGCCCACTCTCGTTCAATTTGGGCATACCTTAACTAATATCTTCAACGGTTCTGTTTATAAATGGGTTCACATCCACAAGACCAGAGATTAGGACCTGAACGTAGCTTTTTGAGGGATGTGATTCCATTCCCAACATTCCTCTTATAGAAATTAATTAAAGTAGTATCCAATAAAATCCTGGAAAATTATCTGGCATATAGCTATGCTTAATAAATTTGAGCCATTATTATTTTTATCATTACTTGTGTTGCCAATCGTTAGTTTTTGTGAGTGTAAGACTAATGGTATAACTCATTTATAACAACTACTTATAGCCATTCAGCTATTACTAAATTTACCTAATCTAGGAAATAAAAGATATGATTTAAGTGTGTAAAGGGATTTTGATAATAGCCAATAATTCACATTCTCTGTTCACAGTTTAAGATAAAGTAGGAATGATTTAATAATGGGATAGCAAAAAGGAAACTGTCCACTGGGGATTTTTCCTAAATTTTAAATGTTAAGATTTATCATACAGAAAAAAAATTTAAATTGTACAGTGACCCACCCAAGTATATTTATATTTGCTTTATCTCTCTGATTTCATGTCTTTATAATATTTTTATCTATATGAGTTCTTTCTGTACCATTTGAGAGTAAGTCATAGACATTGATGTACTTCACTCTTAATTATATGAAAACTTCCTGGATAACTGTGATACTTTAATCACACCAAAAAAAGTTAACAATAATTTCCAAATGTCTTCAAATATTCACCCAATAATGCTGTTTATTATTTTTATTATTTTAATATAATGTGTTTATTATTTTTTATTATTTTTTAAATCAGTATGTACTCTAGCTTAATGCATTGAATTTGATTTTTTATTCTACTTACTTTTGTTTTCTCTAGGGCAGTACACACTTTTTCATGCCTTGGATTTTTGTGGGTTTTTTTAAGTTTCCAAAGAAGTTATCTTCTAGAATGTTCAACTTTCTTGATTTGTTTCTTTACTGTGATTTGTTTCTCTGTCCCTTATTTTTTTCCTAGAAATTAGAAGTTAGATCTAGAGAATTCATTAGGTTCAGATTAAACATTCTTGGTAAGAAACTTTCATGGGTGAAATACCTCTAAAAACACAGAATGTCAGGCTTTTGCATTATTAGTTATGCTAGATCTTAAAACTTGCTCAAGGTGATGACTGTCAGCTCTCTATTGTAAAGATCCATTTTGCAATTAATAACTTTATTGGTGCTACATGGATACATTCATTTCAAAATTTAATTCCTTTAATGCAGGTAGGAAACCAGGATTGAAACACAAAATTGTTTTGTTCATCTCTCTATTTTTACCATTTATGCAATGTCTGTTAAGTTCAAGATGATAAAACTATTGAAGGAAGGAATAAATATCTAATCCAAGGTACTACAAGAAAACAAAAGAAATTCTAAACCAATATTAAGAAAAAATTACTAAAACTAGATATACAGATTAATGACTAGGAAATAAAACTGTAGTTATCCAAAGATCCTCCCATCCCCTTTCTGTGAAATGTACATGCACTAAACCAGTAAATGTAATAAAGAAATGAAAACTTTTAAGTGATAGGAACGTTACAGACTCATGAATAAGAAAATGGATAGGTGAATAGATAAAGATATGAAGGAAATTTTTAAAACTAAAACTTAACACATTAAGATTTTACCAAAATATTTAGAAATCTCTAATATATTTTAAAAATGAATTATTTTTTAAAACAATATAATGTACCAAACCTGACACTAAATCATGTAGGGAATCTGAATACTAAAGAGACAATGAAAAACAAGATATCTGGTTTTAAAATGTAAAGTCTGGTCACTCTTCAGTAATACATCAAGGAGGATCTTCCTAATTAAAAATCTTTTGGCTCATTATTACATTTAACAGAATTTGTGTTAGAAATTTTTTTTTAAAGATTTATTTATTTTATTACATATCTCCCCTTCCCCCCGCTGTGGCGACGCGCCGAGAGTGGTCACTGCGCAGGGGCGGCTTTCCCCGCTTGTGGGCGGTCTCTGCGTCCGTTCACGGCCGGCTTTCAGTTCGCGGGTGGCTGGCTGCGCTCCATCCGCGGGCGACCTGCCCTGCCCGTGGCGGCTCTTGCCCTGTCCGTGGCAGCTTCTTGCCCTGCCCACGGCGGCTCCGGCCCACCCATGGCGGCTTGCCATTCTCAAGGCTGTCTGCCCGCTAGGAGAGGTCCCCGGGAATCGAACCCAGGGCCTTCCATGTGGTATGCCGGCGCCCTATCCACTGGGCTATCAAGCCAGCCCGTGTTAGAAAATTTTGACACTAGCTCCCCAAAAGCAAAAGTTAGATGACTCATTAAAGTAAATGAAAAATTTCTGAATTTATCAACTGAATCTAAGTTTCTTTTAAAACAATTATACAATAGAAAATCATTTTTCTGAAATAATCAATTGAGATCTCTTCTGGTTCAATATATTTTAGACCTTGAAAGAAAAAGACAATTGATATAGCTCTGTTTTTTAAATTTTTGCAATCTTTATATAGAGCTTTAGAAATAGCATGAATTATATATACAGAATTTCATCAATTCTAAAAACTGCATTTTTAAAAGCACTTGGAAGTCAGGCTGTAGCTACAGTTGGTGAGTACTTAAAATCACCTCCAGGACTATAAAAGAATTATTACCTTTCCAAAATAAGGAACATCACACATTATACAGTGTCAACCAAAAGTATATAGTGTCAATGTGATCATTCATTATGATTTGCTCATCCATCGTCCTTTATTCCACAGAGGGAATCTTACACTGTTGGGTATTTTTTTTTAAAGATTTATTTATTTTATTACATATCTCCCCTT
>PVKH010013734.1:0-16747 GCA_004027955.1 Chaetophractus vellerosus
CGGCTTTCCCCGCTTGTGGGCGGCTTCTGCTTCCATTCACGGCCAGCTTTCAGTTCGCGGGTGGCTGCCTGCGCTCCATTCACGGGCGACCTGCCCTGCCCGTGGCGGCTTTTGCCTGTCCGTGGCAGCTTTTTGCCCTGCCCACGGTGGCTCTGGCCCGCCCATGGCGGCTTGCCATTCTCAAGGCGGTCTGCCCGCTAGGAGAGGTCCCCGGGAACCGAACCCCGGGCCTCCCATGTGGTATGCCGGCGCCCTATCCACTGGGCTATCCAGCCGGCCCCATCAATCTTTAAAAAAAAAAAAAAAAAAAAAGCAGGAATGAAGTCCAAATGGAACTGAATATTGATCTTTACAATTATAACACCATGCATGTTTTTGGGATATCAAAGAAAAGAAGAAATTTTTAAAAGTTGCTGCCAATCGAACAGCGCGCATTCCAAGTGGAAGTGGTAAGCACATGGTAAGTGGACTCACGAAATGAAACCATTCCAGCTTTTCAAAGGGCAAAGTCATATCCAGTATCAGAACTTAAATAACATAGCATTATATTTCTAATGGTAATTGTAATCCTTAATAATTTTCTTTAAAGACTACCTGAGGTTTTGAAACAAAAAATAAAGCTCCAAGCATCTCTTTGACAATGCCCTAGGTGTCTTTTTCCTTTCCTTGTTTATTATTTCAGGAACCCAACAAGAACTCTTACAGGAATCACTGTGGTAAGACAGATGGTCACTTAATACTGACCTATTTTCCCAATGAATGAGCAACTTCTTTGTTTTACTATGTTTATATCCATGGAGTCTGTGACTGATTAGGGTACCTAGTGCTAATGAAACTAACCAAGGTCATGGGTTCAATCACCATAGAACCAATTCCTTTTGCTCTGCCCATGGGCATGGTTTTTACCCTAAATCTTAGCCAAAGGCCACATGAAAGACTAACGGGCCAGAAGACCATGGATGAATCAGCAAAAATCCACTGCCACGTCTAGGAAAAGAACTCAAAAGCAAATCCCTGTTGACTAGTTTCAGGATTTCATTCTTCATGTTATTAAATTTGCCAACCTGCTTTAAAACAAAACCTTAACTATGGCCTACAAAGTTGGTATGCTGAAAAGGCATACAAGTTTTTTTACTTCTTTAATTCAAAAGCAACAATGGTAATGAGTATTATTTCCTAAAATGCCATTGCTTTTACTGGAACAGATTATATTTTATGCAACCTTTTACTTAATAAAAATCTTGCAAGTAAAGTTAAATATGAACCCAACAAGTGTACTTTCCAGGATTTCCTTCAAAATTAAAAAGCAAACATTCTTAGTGGAGGGTCTGTTTCTATGTGAGTAGTATTTTCTCAAAAAAAGAGACATACATTTTTATTAGAAACCCCAAAGCAATATGATACTTCATTTGACTTTCTAAATGCAGGATCACTTGTGTTAGAATTATTGACAAATAGTGGATCATAGATAATTATGGAAATTTAATTTTTAATTTCTCAAGTTTTTTAAACCTTTGAGCAAAAAGCCCTGTAAGTATACATTTCTCATTGTTCAGGGTTGCATGTCATTTTATGCCTTTGGGTTTTGTTTTGTTACTATTTTCTAAGAAAAATAAAACAGTACTAGGTCAATGAATAAGTCTATCTGAGCAGAGTTGTTTTTGTTTGCACAATATTACTATGCACTCAGTAGCTGCCCAATAAATATTAATTGATAATGATAGAAAAGGGCTTTATAAACAGATGGTCCAGCATAAATTCACTGAAAATGTAGATTAAAACATTCTACTTTTCAAGAAAATCATAAGTAGAAATTTAGCAACTCTTGCACTCGAAAATCTCAGTGTACTGTCAGGGATCTGTTCGGTGAGCAAAAGTAGCAGACATTTTTCATCATCTTAGTATCAAGAGCATTAAATGTCTATTTGCATATGGCACTGTACAAAGGGACTCACACAGATTCATACTAACCTTATTTGTTATAATTTATAATGGCAAGAACAAATAAGTAGACATAGCAAAATAAATATGATTAAACAATACTTTCAGATCTAGTAATGTGATTTGAACACAGAAAATATGTCATACTTAAATACAACTCACAGAAGCAATAAGGGATTCTATTTACGTCAGCTAAAAATATTTCCAAACGCAATTTCAGAATTCTGCTTAAAAAATAGGTAAATAAAGGAATCAGAGGCCATGGTAGAAAGAGAAAGTAATGACTCTTCAAGAAGCTAGAAAGCAAACATAATTAGAATAGTGATCAAAAAAAGAGTGAAGATAAATCATATGAGGACTAACTCCAATCAGGGTAGGACCAAAAAAATTACAAGCAAATTGATCAAACCAGGAAGGTATCTCAAAAAATACATATTTTTCACAAACACTTGAATAATAAGGAAGTATCTGAGCATGCACTAGAGAATTCTGGAGATCGAAGTTGAAATAGAGAAAGAAAACTAGAGGTGATTGAGAGAAGAAAGTGCACTGCAAGTATATAGTAACTAATAATACCTTAAGTAATATTTTCTTAATAAAGTAAAAGCCTAAGAAGACATGACCTAAGTGTTAATTATATAGAAAAGAGATTATGAGAATTTCAGGATAACTTACATCTACACATCACCTCATAAAACTACACCCTTCAAAAGAATTTGAGTTCTCAGCTGGCTAAGTGTTGGCATGCTACTCTATTATGTAGAATACATTTCTAAACTTTCAAATTGTTTTATCAATATTAAATTCTATGGCCCTGTGGCAGTTTGAAATTATTTTGTGAATTCCAAAAAGAGAAAGATTATGTTTTTAAACTAATGTATTCCTGTGGGTGTGATATCCTTTCATTATATTAAATTTTGTTGAAGGTCCTTTGATTACACTAAGTGATAAGATTGATTTAGGGCCTTTGATTGGATTATGTCAGTGAGGGGTGACTCAGGTTGAGTCTCCGCCCCCTTGCTGGGTCTGAATGACCTGAAGGCACAGCCATGCAACTGCTTCAGAATTGAAAACTCAAGACACTTAATAACAGAAAGTGCAAAGGTCCAGAAGCAGGAGGGTGCTTGGCACATCCCTCTAAGTATGAGAAGACCAGTATAGTTGGAGAAGAGTAGGCAAGAAGATGAATGAAAGAAAATTAGAGTGAAAGGAAGTAAACAGAGCAAATGAGCTTTGCAAAAAGAGACACAGATTATGTTTAAAAACTGGTCTGCTTCCTCTGGGGGTGATATCCTTTGATTGCATTAAATTGAAAGGTTTTACATTTACTTGATTATGTTAAGATTTGGGCTTTGATTCAACCACATCATTAGGGCATGTAGGGTTGAGACCCCACCCCCTTGTGAGCTATATAAATGGACACTCACTAAAGGAGAACACAGAAGCAGATACATGAGAAAAGAGAGAGCTCCATGTACACAGAAGAGGATCCAGAGGCCCCGGGAAGAGAGATGAGCCATTCTCCTGATAGTTTGCAGTGCTGAGAAAGCCCCAAGAAGAGAGACGAGCCCTTTGCTACCTTACAGCTGAGATTGGAAGAAGCTGGTACCAAGGAGCCTTAAGGGGAAGAAGGAAGGCTGAACCCTCACAGACATGGGCAATCGTCTTTGGTGAGAAAGTACCTCTTATGGTACCTTGAGTTGGACTCTTTAGGGCCTTGTAACTGTAAGCTTTTACCCCAAATAAATACTCTTTATAAAAACCAACAGATTTCTGGTACTGCATCAGCACCCCTTTGGATGACTACTATAACACTCATAACAGATTTTCATGAGACTTTATACTTAGTATTGTTACTGAAGGCTTAAATTTGGAGATGTGTTGATGGAATGACTATATTTTGCATGTGGGGAGGATATGTCCTTTGGGAGTCCAGAGGGTGGACTATGGTGGACAGAACTGTGGACCATCCTTTGGACAAGTTCTTGATCTTGGCTCACGTTCTGGTGAGTGTAGACCCACTGTAAATAAGAGCTATTCAAGATGTTACTTTGGTTAAGGTGTGACCCAATTAAATTGGGTTGGCTTTTAATCTGCATTACCAGTGTCCTTTATAATCAGAATGAAAGACAGAGGGGAAGGCACAGGTAGCAGCAAGACGATAGAAGTCAATGGAATATACGAGAGAAAGGAGAAGATTCTGCCATGTGCATTGCCATGTGACATAAAACCCAAGAACCAGGGATTACCCATAGCCAACCAAGATCACCAAAGTCTTCAGGAGAAAGCATAGCATTGCTGACACCTTGATTTTTGGACTGCACCTAGCCTCGAAGCCATGAGCCAATAAATTCCCATTGTTTAATCCAATCCATTGTATGGTATTTTTTTTCAGAAGAAGGGAAGCTAAAACATTACCTAACTGGATGAAGCATACTAAAAGACAAGATTTAGAATCTTCTGTAAATTTCCCAGGTCAGGAAGAAAAAGAACAGGAAACAGGTACTTCCCATAGGAAAAGACTTTGTGACTTTGAATCACATTATCAGTATAACTTGATTTCCAGCAAAGACATATTGGTGATGTGCTGACTAGCAATTCTTCATGGCCTCAAGTCCCAGTTAACAAACATAAAAATTGAATAACTTTTTCTCACTGACAAATAAGTACTATCAAATGACAAAATAATAAGGTTATAGCCCTAGATACAGTTCAATTACTGGACCATAATATGGGGAAAGATATGTGAGAAATAACCTAAGGAGGTAGTCAATTCTTGAATAATAAATAAATTAAAATCATAGTTTATGAAAAATATTGGGGTAGTTGTGGCAGTTTGATATAGTTATGAATTCCAAAACTAGATATTGGATTATGTTTGTAAACTGGTCTGTTCCTCTGGGTGTGATTAAGTTATGATTAGGGCTTTGATTGGGCCACATTAAATAAAACTACGTAGTAGAGCAGAGGAGTTATTGGAGTTTTGAGCTGGAGTTCTAATGCTGAGTTTTAATGCTGGAGCCAGAGGAGCTTGGTCATGAGGAAGGAGAAAGGGCCTGGGAAAAGAGACGAGCCATTCACCTGATAGTCTACAGCTGGCCTTGTGAAGACAGCAGAGGCGCTGAGCCTGGAGACAAGCAAGCCTCGGGAAGAGAGGAAGCCTGAACCCTCACAATGTCATCAGCCATCTTGCCTCCAACACGTGGCAATAAACTTTGGTGAGGGAAGTAACTTATGCTTTATGGGCTGGTAACTGTGGGCTTCTACCCCAAATAAATACCCTTTTATAAGTGCCAACAGATTTCTGGTAATTTGCATCACAAGTCCTTTGGCTGACTAATACAGCAGTGAACAGAAATATAAATTAAGTAGAAATGCAATGAGTCATTGTAGCAGTCTGGCATTATTTATGAACTCCAAAAATATATACTGGATTATGTTGTAAACTGGTCTTTTCCTCTGGGCATATAATATTGGATTCAGAGGTTTTTACCTTTACCTAATTAAATAATGATTAAAGCTTTGATTAGGACACAATAGTAGGATCTTGCATCCCTGCCCCCTTGGCGGGTGGGGACTCACAGAGAAACCGCACCACAGAGAAGGGCATTTGGAATTTTAATTCTGGAGCCCAAGGAAGTAAGCACACAGAGGAGCTTGGTCGTGAGGACTGAGAGAAGGCCCCAAGAAAAAGAGACAAGCTGTTCGCCTGATAATCTACAGCTGGCCTTGTGGAGAGAGACAAGCCTTGGGAAGAGAGAACCCAGGAAGCCTGAACTCTTGGAGGATGTCAGCAGCCATCTTGCTCCAATACGTGGCAACAAACTTTGATGAGGGAAGTAACTTATGCTTTATGGCCTGGAACTGTAAGCTTCTACCCCAAATAAATACCCTTTTATAAGTGCCAACAGATTTCTGGTAATTTGCATTAGCACCCCTCTGGCTGACTAATACAGTCATAAAGACCTATAAAGATGCTTTTCTATGAAGTTAAAAAGGAAAAAAAAAAAAAAGATAGACTAAACAGCATTACAACACCAGCAGAAAATGATTATAACTGGGACAGATGGAAAACAGGATGCAAAAGGCAGTGATGACGATTCCAGTTGACCAAGACGGTGGTATGAGACATGTTATGGTGCTTCAACATTACAGAATCTTTGAGCAACTAGCAAAAACTATGCATCTTCCTCAAAACTCCAGAAAACAGTTAAAGGATTACAGTAACTGGGTGAGTGCTGAATCAACAAAATGCAGCTTTAAAAATGGTAGAAGGTCGTGGGTCACTTGCTAGCCATTTCCTCACCCTATCCCCAACGAAGTGTGGAAGTAGCCTGTGCTCCCATTGTGTTTCACTGACCCTGTTCCAGAAAGAGCAGAATAACCCCTATGCACAGAACAGGTGCCTACTGTCAGTGGCAGTCTATAAAGTAGCAGCCTGTATTAGTCAGCCAAAGGGGTGCTGATGCAAAGTACCAGAAATCTGTTGGCTTTTATAAAGTGTATTTATTTGGGATAGAAGCTTACAGTTACCAGGCCATAAAGCATAAGTTACTTCCCTCACCAAAGTCTGCTGCCACATGTTGGAGCAAGGTAGCTGCCAACATCAGCAAGGGTTCAGCCTCCCTCTTCCTCTTAAGACTCCATGGTTCCAGCTTCTTCCAATATCAGCTGTAGGCTGGGATAAGTCTTATCTCTCTTCCACTGCTCATTTCTCTCCAGGCTCAGTTGTTCTGTTCTCTCCACAAGGTCAGCTGTACCTTATCAGGCTCGCTCTCTCTCTTCCCAGGGCCTCTGCCGTGTCTATAGAGCCATCTCTATTCCTCTGTGTTCTTCTCCTAAGTGTTTGCTTCCCAGGGCTCCAGCTCAAAACTCCTACTTTCTCCTCTGCCGAGTCATTTTCTCTGTGAGTCCCTGCCTACCAAGGGGGCAGAAATGCAATGTCCTACTAATACGGCCCAATAAAAACCCTAATTATAATTTAATCAAGTAAAAGTGAAACCTCTGAAGTTAATACAATCTAATATGCCCAGAGGAACAGACCAGTTTACAAACATAACCCAATATCTATTTTTGGAATTCCTAAACAATACCAAACTGCTATACATCCTAAAAGACTGAACCAGGTAAATCTTCTCTGGCTAGCCCTCCCAGAACTTGCCCTGCAGGCAGAAGCAGCTTGCAGACAGCTAAAGCACTGTAAGAAACAAATAAGTGAAAGCAGCATGGGGAGAAAGATTACCTACTTTAAGAGATACAATTGTGCACCCTGAATGGTGGAAATGAATCTCATGGGGATTGGAGGGGATACACAGATTCCTATAAACAGGGGAATTAATAAGGCCATGAGGGAGCACAAGCCCAGGGCAAGACATAGACACAGAAAAGACAGAGAAGATGCCCCCTTCCCTTTACCAATGGAGGGATCTTCATGATAGGAGGGCTAACTCTGAAGGAACAAACCAGCCAACACAGAGACAATTTGAAAAGTCTATGAAAGGTGTTTGTTTGTTTGTTTTTCCCAGTTGGTTTGTTTCTTTTTGTTAGCAGCTGGTACTCATGTAAATCCCTGCCATATCACTAGCTGGATACAAATTTAAGAAACAGAAAGCTCAAAAGCTAATTCCCAGAGTTAGCACATTAAAATGTTAAAATGTACACTATGCAACAAAAGATTACAAGTCAAACATAAAAAAGTAAATGATGGCTCATCCAAAGGAACAATATAAAAACTCAGAAATTAATGACTAAAAACAGACTTTGGGATTACAGAAAAAAGACTTTTAAAAATTATCTTCAGTACGTACAAAGAGATAAAGGAAGAAAAAAAACATGGTGAAAGAATTAAAGGATAACAGGAAAATGACGCTTGAACAATAAAGAATCTCAACAAAGTGATAGAAATTTTAAAAAGAAACCAAACAGAAATATTAGATATGAAGACCATAATAATTGAAATAAACAATTCCCTAACGAGTTTCAACAGAAGATTGGAGCTGGCAGAAGAAAGAATCAGTGATCTTGTAGACAAGAAAACTGAAATGAATAAAGCTAAAAAGCAGAAAGAAAAAGAATGAAAAAGGTGAACAGAGCCTCAGAGAGCTAAGGGACACCATCAAGCGTACCAATATATGCATTACAGAAATCCCAGAAGAAGAGAGAAAAGGGAAGAAGGTGTATTCAAAGAAATAATGGCAGAAAACATCCCAAATTTAGCAAAAGGCATGTCTACACACAATTAAGAAGTCCAATGAATCCCAAACAGGATAAACTGAAAGAGAACCATGCCAGATACCTAGTTGTTGCATTAGTTTCCTGGCTGTTAAAATGAACAGCATAGAATGGGTTGGCTTAACAACAGAAATTTACTGGCTCACATTTTCAGAGACGAGAAGTCTTGCTTCCTCCAAGGCTCAATATCTTCTGGCTAGCCAGAAATCTCTAAGGTTCCTTGGCTTTTCCATCACATGACAATGGACAAGGCAGTGTCTTTGCCTTTCAATTCCAGGTTCCAGTGACTTGAAGCTTCTGGCTGCCTCCCATGGCTTCTCTCTATGTGGCCTTCTCTATAAGGCTGCTTTCCAATATTAAAACCCATCCTGACACCTTACGTAAAGTATTAACCCACTTGAATGGATTAAGATTAAGAGCATGTTTTCCTGGGGGTGCATAACTCCAAGCAACTACAGAAGTCAGTCAATGCCAAGGACAAGGAGTTCTAAAAGCTGCAAGAAAATAGCAATGTGTTATGTACTAGGGAGCTCAAATAAGATTATATGCCTATTTCTCAGGAAGCAAGAAGGCTAAAAGAAAATAATTGTCAAGCAAGAATTTTATATCTGGCAAGCCTGTTTTGAAAAATGAGGGAGAGATTAAATCAATACTAGATAAACCAAAGTTGAGGAATCTGTCACCCTTAGAACTGTCCTACAAGCAATGCTAAAAGGAGTTCTTCAGATGGAAAAGAAAGGACAATAGATAATGAATCAAAAAGGCATAAAGAAATAAAGGCCTCCGGTAAAGGTAACCATATGGATAATTATAAATGCCAATATTGTTGTATTGCCTTTTTGGTATATATCTGCACTTTTTACTTCTTACGGGTTCTAAAATGAAAATGCATAAAAAGAAATGATAAATCCAAGGTTGTGGACATACAGTGCATAAAGATAAAATTGTAACAAATGCAAAAAAGGGTAAGGAGGGGGACAAAAAGGTACAGGAACAGTGTATGTGTTTGCTATTGAAGTTAAGTTGTCATCAAATTAAATCTGAATGCTAAAGATTTAGGATGCTAAATTTAAGCTTCATGGTAAGAGCAAATAAAATATTTGAAAAATATATACAAAAGAAAATGAAGAGAGATTCAAAATGGTACACTACAAAAACATCAAATCAATACAAAAGTAGGCATTAAAGGAAGAATTGAGAGGCAAAAAATGTATATAAGACTTAGAAAAACCAAATTACAAAATGGATACTTTGTCCTGCATTATTAATAGTTACCACTCCCAATAACTGATAGAACATCAAGAGAAAACATCAATAAGGAAATAGAAGACCTAAATGAAACTATAAACAAACTAGACCTAACAGTCAGCTATAGAACACTTCACCTAACAGCAGCAGAATAGACATATTTCTCTAGTGCACATCAGTCATTCACCAGGATAGAATATATGTTAGGTCACAAAATGAGTCTCAATAAGTTTAAAAATACTGAAATCATACAATGTACCTTGTCTGAACTACAATGGAATGAAGCTAGAAACCAATAACAGAGGGAGAACTGTAATATGCAGATTTATGTGAAATTAAACAACAAACTCAAAAAATCACATGGGAAATAACGATATATCTTCAAGCAAAGGCAAATGAAAATACAACATACCAAAACTCATGAGATGCACCTAAGGCATGACTGATGAAGAAATTTATAGCTCTAAATGCTTACATTTTTTTTAAAGTTAGGCTTAAGCTCAGAGCAGGGGGTTGCGGTGCAACTTGCAAACCTCTGGTTGCAACCCAGTGGGAGAAAGCTGTCTTCATTCCTTGGCTTTTTGCCCACTTCCATCTTCAAAGCCAAAAACAGAAGCTTGAAGCTGATGAGCAAGGTGACCCTGGAAATCTTATATTTAATATAGTGGAACCACGAGAAATAACAAGTCTAGCTTCTTGAAACACCACTTGGAGGAGAGCCAGCCACCACTAGGGACTCCTGGGTTTTGGTCTTTGTAATTAGCAGAGTGCTTGAAGCATCATTAAATGTTTGTTGAATTCCTGTATGACCCCACAGAGAAGATGCCCACAGCTCTGGGACTACTCAGGCCACATCCACACAGGAGGTAGAGGAGTAGGGACCTCCAGGAATAACCCTTCCACCAAAATAGCTATTAAACCAGCAGGAACTGTCTGAAACAACTGTTTAGGGCTCCAGAAGCCAGAGAAACACTGTACAGCATCCAGGGAAAAGGAGGAGGAAGAGTCTGATAAACTAGAGTAAAGAACAGTGAGTTGCTCTCTAAATGAGGCAGTTGCCAATGCCCATCCCCCACTCTCAGAGCAAAACACTTAGGGGTCCAGTCCCTGGCTAGCTTGCTGGTTACAGAAAGGGGCATAATAATCCTCTTCCCCAAGAACAGAGGTGGACACAGCCAATTACTGATCACAACTTTTTTTTTTAAAAGGAGATTCTGGCAATTGAACCCAGTAGCTCATACATGTGAAGCAGGTGCTCAACCACTGAGCTCCCCAGTGAGAGTTGGTTTTTCATTTCTTTGTTTTGTTTTGTTTTGAGGAGGTACCAGAGATTAAACCCAGGACCTCGTTCATGGGAAGCAGGCACTCAACCACGTGAGCTACATCTGCTCCCCTGATCAGGACTTTTGATTAGTGAACTTGGATCACTGGGTCCTGGCTCTGTGCTATTGAATCAACCTGTCCTGGAAAAGGGCAGCAACAGCCATTATTTCAAACTAACCCCAGACCAGGGGAAAGGCAATGAAGATTTAAAGATACAGCACTCCCTCAGGGTTTTGGGGGACAGTTAGCTTAAGGATTGTACTTTCTGGACAGGCAAGAAAAGCACAGCTTGGGAGAGATGTCAAAGATGCTTCTGGCACACTTCCTGATTCCCTCCCCAAAGCACTTTGAAGCTGATCTGTACACCCTTTTGGTGGGGAAATACTGACTTAGGAATGTGCTCTCTGGGGTGACTCTCATCCAATACCTTGCACTCCAGACAAAAGCAACTAGAAACAATGAAAGGAATGTAAAAAACTATAGAAGCAAAAGAAAAACAGAATAGATAAGATTCCCCAAGAAGAAACAAGAGGAAAAGAAGCTTTCTCCTGGAGGTGAAAGAATTACAAAAAGTACAATCTTGAAAATTGTACTGCATATCAAGGGCGACAACCAGAGGAAGAACTGACAAAATCAGATAAGTAAAATATAGGGTATTATAAAGGTCTGAGCATAAGGTAGCATAAGCATCAAAGACAAGCCTTAGCACAAAGCCAATCAAAAATAAAACACTATGCAAAAGAAACTGCACTTCTGAGTAAACTCATCAAGATAATCAGATGCATAGACCTCAGAAAAAATTGCAAGCCATACTGAAAAACAGGAAGATATGACCCTGTCAAGTGAACAAATTAAAATTTCAGATGAGATACAGAATTTGGAACTAAGCAAAGATGTTCAAACAAATCTCCTAAATCAATTCAAGGAGATAAAAGAAAATATGGCTAAAGAGATAAAGGATATTAAGAAGACAATATGTGAGCAGAAAAAAGAATTTGAAAGTATAAAAAGAAAGCAGAAATATAGGGACAGATGGCACAACAGAAGAGGTTAAAAAAACACTAGAGATTACACACAGCAGATTTGAACAGGTAGAAGAATCAGTGAACCAGAATTTAAATCTTACAGACAGAAGTACAGCTAGAGAAAAGAATGGAAAAACTGAGCTCTACCTCAGGGATCTGAATGACAGCAAGAAGCACACAAACATACATGACATGGATGTTCCAGAAGAGGACAAAAGGGGCAGAAAAAATACTTGAGGAAATAACAACTGAAAATTTCCCAACTCTTATGAAAGACATGAAAATACAAGTGCAAGAAGCACAACATACTCCAAACAGAATAAATCCTAATAGACCTACACTGAGATGCACACAAATCAGAATGTCAAATGCCAAAGGTAAAGAGAGAATTCTGAAATCAGATAAAGAGAAGTGATTCATCACAGAGAACAGATCCTCAATAAGACTTAAGTGGTGGTTTTTCATCAGAAACCATGGAGGCAAGAAGGCAGCAGTATGATATACTTAAGGTACTGAAAGAGAACAACTGCCAGCCAAGAATTCTTTATTGGGCAAAACCATCCTTCAAAAATGGTAGAGAATTTTAAATTTTCACAGATATAGAGAAACTGAGAAAGCCTGTCACCAAAAAACCTGCCCTACAGGAAATACTAAAGGGAGTACTGCAGGCTGAAAGGAAAAGACAAGAAAGAGTGGCTTGTTATACTGTGAAGACATGAAGATTATCAATAAGGGTAACTAAAAGGGTAAAATGAGAAAAAAGATGTGACATATTAAAACTAGGAAGGGTAAGGGGTACCAAATAGCCAAAAACACCTTGAAAAGGAAGAAACTAAGTTGGAGGATTCAACAATTCCTGATTTTAAAACTTACTACAAAACTACAATAATCAAAACAGTTTGGTACTGGCACAAGGACAGACACATAGACCAATGGAACCAAGCTGAGTATTGAAAACTAAGCCCACACATATATGGCCATTTTATTTTTGACCAGAATGTCCCCAAATAGAACCAAACTGAGAGTTCAGAACTAAACCCACACATCTATGGGCATGTGATTTTTGACAAAGATGTCCAAATCTACTCAATGGGAAAAGAACAGTCTCCTCAACAAATGGTGCTGGGAAAACTGCATATACACATGCAAAACAATGACAGTGGACCCCTACTTCACACCATATGCAAAAATTAACTCAAAATGGATCAAAGACCTAAATATAGATACCAAAACTATATAAGTCCTAGAGTAAAATATAGTGAAGCACCTTCAAGACCTTGTTAGGCAATGGCTTCTTAGACTTTATACCAAAAGCACAAGTAAAAGAAAAACAGATAAATGGGACCTCATCAAAACTTAAAACTTTTGGGCATTAAATGATTTCATTATAAAAGTAAAAAGAAACCCACAGAATGGGATAAAATATTTGGAAATCACATATCCAATAGGGTTTAATATCCAGATTATATCAAGAAATCCTACAGCTCAACAACAAAAAGACAGACAACCCAATTAATGGCAAAAGAACTGAATGGACATTTTTCCAAAGAATATATACAAATAAGCACATGTAAAGATGTTCAACATCATTAGCCATTAGGGAAATGCAAATCAAAACCACAAGATACAATCTCACACCCAATATAATGTCTACTATTTAATAAAAATTTTTAAAAAGCAATTAAGTTAATGCTTACATGGTACAAAGTTTCATTTTGGATAATGAAAACTTTTGGTGATGGCAGCATAACATTGTGAATATAATTAATATCACTGAATTAAATATTTGAATGTTGTTACAAGGGGAAATTTTAGGTTTTATAAATATGTTACAATAAAAAATTTTAAGGAAACCATAGGACAGTACAATATAATGGGCGAATCCTAATGTTAACTATAGACCATGGTTAATACTATAATTATTATATCATTTTTATCAGTTGTAACAAAGGTTCCCCACTATTTCAAACTGCTAATAATAAGGAAAACTGCATGTGTGAGGGGGGTTATTAGAACCCTGTATTTTCTGCACGATCTTTGCATAAACCTATAACTTCTCTAATTAAAAACAAAAAACAACAAAATAAACATGCACACACACAAAAGAAATAGTTTATTAGAGAGAAGAAAATGAAAGAGGCTTTGGACTATATAAGAAAAAAAATTAGTGAAATTGTCCTTTGGATACTCCTGAACAATTCAGAAATATGGAAGTTGGGAAGAACACAGGAATATATGATTCCAGGGAATAAACACTCATATCAAATTATAGTCTCTAATTGTTTGACTCTGTGTAAAAAGATTCTTTCTTAGATTAAAAAAAAAAAGGAAGAAATGATAACTCTGAATAAGAGTCATGAAAGAAAGTCTAACAAAAAAGGACGGGAATGACATTTTTAATGTTAATTATAGCCGATGTCTTAACACGTAATACTCAATGTGTCAAATTTTAAGAACACTGTTTGCAATTTAAAATTTTAAATTGAAAATAATTAAATATTAAATTTTTTTCAGAGAAACATTTGTGCCAAGTACACTTTCAGGAAGTCATATGAGCTAGGGATATATTTTTTTTTAAAAGAATCATTTTTCAACAACATCTGGCAACTTCAATGAACAATTCCTGTTTGTCACAATTGACAGTTCAATACTGACGACTAGTGGTCAAAAACATGTAGTAATTGCCTAATCCTATATTTTTTAACTAAATTAGAAGCATTTAATGAAAATATCTTTACGTGAGTAGTCTAAATTAAAGATCTTGCCCTAAAAATGTTCACAAAAATAACAAAAGAAAAAATCTTCCCTTAAATTTTCTCTATCCATTATTTTGATGTCCCAAAATAATTCAGGCATTTTCTGTTGACCCATAATAGAAAAAGCATATTCTGTTGACCCATAATAGAAACAGTATCATGAAGTATCAGTTTATTCATATTTATACAACTGAACTAGCAGTCTTTCAGAAATTCACAAATAATATTTCAAAGAGGTCTTACTTTTAGAATTCATGCATATGGGCTTCTTTATTCTACATTTCTTTTAACTTTTGTCTATAGACACTAAAATATCATGAATCCAGTTGTCTTTGTTAGGTATTCTAAATAAAGCAACAACCTACTATATCAAAATGTTCTTTTTATAAAGTTGGAATGTTTTTTTATTTAATTATGATTGTCTGACTTCTTGGACAATGTGAGTGGGATGTGGGTTATATCATTTCAACTACTGAATATTAAACTACAAAGAAGTTAAAATTTGTTGAACCTTCATTTACTTCTCTGCAAGAATAAGAGCAATAGGATAACAAGAACCTTTGAAAGAAAAAGATTTACATTTGAAAGCTACATCCATTTCCTCAACAAACATTTACTGAGTATCTGTGTGATAAATACTAATCTACATACTCTAGAAACAGTGGTGAACAGAATGGACAAACTCCCTGCCAATGGAGCTTACATTCTAGTGGGGAAGACAGACAATTAAATGAGTAAACAAATAAGTGGTTATTAGAGTCGGTGTTAAGTGCTATAAAAAAAATTAAGTAAAACAGTATGATAGTGAACAAAGGTGCAGAAGGGGGCTACTTTAGAAAGGGAGAACAGTTCTTTCTGAAGAGGTGACAATTAGGCCTGAAGGATGAGAAAGAATAAGTAATGCTGAGAATCAGAAGAAAACCATTCTAACAAGTCACTGAGAGACAACGAGGGCTAGAGTACAGTTGCTTAGAATATTTTAAAGTTAAGTACATATGTTTAAAGTTTTAGAATAACCATCAAAAGAAGAGAAATAGAATCTACAGCTTCAAAACCAGCAGAAAGCATAAAAATGAACATAGAACACATTATTAATACAAGAGATGATAAGAAAGAATGGGAACCAAAACAGAAAGAAGAGGTTAAAAAACACAAATAATGTGATAAAAATCCAAATACAGCAATAATCATAAGTGTAAATAGAATAACCCAGCCATTAAGACATAGTTTATCATGTTAGATTTAAGTCGAGCTATATGGTATTTATAAGAAACACAAAAATAAAACTACAAAGAAAGGATTAAAATAAAGGGGAAAATAATATGCCATGAAAACCGTAACCCAAAGAATGCTAATATCAAGAGGAATACTTATAACACTTTTAAAAATAATTGACCAGGAAATAGTTAATTTATATCCATGAAATCCACAGTCACAAAACAAAGCCAAACTAACAAAACTAACAGGGAGAAACAATCTACTATCATAATGGGAAAAACAAAAGAACAAAATTTGCAAACTTGATTTGCTAAAATTTATGTGTATAAGTATATATGTATGTATGTATGTATGTATGTATGTATGTATGTGTCTCAGACAAATAAAACCCTGCATCCAAAAAATATATATATATATTTTATTTTTTTATTCATGAAATAGTGATCAAAAAATTGATCATAGTACTAGGTCAAAAAGAAAATTTCAACAAATTTCTAAGGAATTATATTTAAAATAAATAATAAAAAGTTTCATAAAAATTTAAAAAGACAAACTTTCACACATATTTGAAAATTCAAAAAGGTACTCATATAAAATTCATGAGTTATAGAGAAAATCAAAAGAGAAAGCATAAAAGATTCAGAAACAATTATGAAAGAATAGCATACCAAAATTTATGATTTCATAGCAAATTTACAGTACTAATTTTTTTTTTTTTTTTGCCTTGCCCACGGCGGCTTTGCCCCGCCCACGGCGGCTTGCCTTTCTCAAGGCCATCTGCCCGCTCGGAGAGGTCTCCGGGAACAGAACCCGGGGCCTCCCATGTGGTACACCGGCGCTCTTATCCACTGAGCTATCTAGCCAGCCCCAGTACTAATTTTTAATAGAAAATTTGATTAAGCATTTATTTTGCAAATCTTAAAAACGAAAACAGAACAGTCAAAAAATTTAGGAGAAAAAACATTTAAGAGCAGAAATTGATGAAATAATAAAGTTAATCAAAAA
>PVKH010013735.1:0-16739 GCA_004027955.1 Chaetophractus vellerosus
TTTTTTTTTTTTGCCCTGCCCACTATGGCTCTGCCCCACCCACGGCGGCTCGCCCTTCTCAAGACGGTCTGCCCGCTTTGGAGAGGTCCCAGGGAACTGAACCCGAGGCCTCCCATGTGGTGAACCGGCGCCCTATCCACTGGGCTACAGCCGGCCCCACTTTTCACCCTTTTGACAAAGTCCTTTAAGGTTTAAAAGTGTTTAATTCTGAGGCGGTCCCATTTATCTATTTTTTCTTTTGTTGCTCACGCTTTGAATATAAGTTTAAGAAACTATTGAAGATGTTTTCCTACATTTTTTTTAGGAGTGTTATGGTTGTCACTTTTATATTTAGTTCCATGATCCATTTTGAATTAATTTTTGTGTAAGGTGTGAGGCAGAGCTCTACTTTCTTTCTTTGGGATATGGCTAGCCAGGTCTTCCAGCACCATTTGTTGAATAGACTGTTCTGGCCCAGCTGGGAGGGCTTGACAGCATTGTCAGAAATCACTTGACTGTAGATGTGAGAGTCTATTTTGAATTCTTGGTTTGGTTCCATTGGTCAGTCTGTCTGTCTTTATGCCAATATCATGCTATTTTTACTGCTGAGCTAAGTAATATGCTTTAAAGTCAGGAAGTGAGAGTCCTCCAACTTAAGTTCTTCCTTTTTTAGACTTTTTTCTCTATTTGGGGCCCCTTAACTTTCCAAATAAATTTGATATTTGGTTTTTCCATTTCTGCCAAAAAGGCTGTTGGCACCTTTATTGAGATTGTGTTGAATCTGTAAATCAGTTTGGGTAGAGGTGACATCTTAATGATATTTAGTCTTCCAATCCAAGAACATGGAATGTCCTTTCATTTGTTTAAGTCTTCTTCATTTCTTTTTAGCAATGTTTTATAGATTTCTGAATACAGGTCCTTTGTTCCTTGGTTAAGTTTATTCCTCAATATTTGAATTTTTTAGTCACTATTATAAATGCAAATTTTTTCTGATTTCCTCCACAGATTTCATATCACTAGTGTATAGAAACACTACTGATTTTTGCATATTAACCTTGTATCCTGCCACTTTGCTAAACTCATCTATTAGTTCTAGTAGCTTTGTTGTGGATTTTGCAGGTTTTGCTAGATATGGGATCATATCATCAGCAAATATTGCAAGTTGTATTTCTTCCTTTTCTATTGGGATGACTTTTATTTCTTTATCTAGCCTAATTGCTCTAGCTAGAACTTCTAGCACAATATTGAATAATAATTGTGACAATGTGCATCCTTGTGTTTTTCCTAAACAAATCAGGAAAGTTTTCAGTCTTTCACTGTTGAGTACATGCTTGCTGTAATTTTTTCATATATGCAATTTACCATATTGAGAAAGCTTCCTTCTATTCCTATCTTTTGGTGTATTTTTATAAAGAAACTATGATTTTTTTTGTCAAATGCCTTTTCTGCATCAGTTGAGAGTATCATGTAGTCTTCAGTTTATCAATGTGATTTATTACACTAGTTAATTTTCTTGTGTTAAACCACCATTCATACCTTGGATAAAACCCACTTGATTGTGGTGTATAATTCTTTTAATGTGATTTTGGATTTGTTCTGCATGTATTTTGTTGAGAATTTTTGCATCTATATTCATTATGGATATTGATCTGTAATTTTCTTTTTTCATAGTATCTTTATCAGGTTTTGGTATTAGTGTAATGTTGGCTTCATAGAATGAGTTTGGTAGCATTCTTTTCTGTTCAATTTTTTTGGAAGAGCTTTAGCAAGATTGGTATTAGATTGTGTCTGAATGAATGGTATAATTCACCTGTGAAGCCATCTGGTCCCAGGCTTTTCATCGTTGGGAGGTTTTTAATGACTCTTTCAATCTCTTCATTGTGATTGGTTTGTTGATGTCTTCTATTTCTCCTAGGGTCAGTGTAGTTGATTAGTGTGTTTCTAGGAATTTGTCCATCTTGTCTACATTGTATAGTTTTTTGGCATACAGATGTTCATAGTATCCTTTTATGATGTCTCATATCTGTGGGGTCATTGGTAATGCCCACCTTCTCATTTCTGATTTCATTTATTTATGTATTTTCTCTTTTTTGCCTTGACAGTTTAGCTAAGGACTTGTCAATTTACTTGATCTTCTCAAAGAACCAAAATTTGGTTTTGTTGATTCTATTTTTTGTTGTTGTTGTTCTTAATTTAGTTTATTTCTGCTCTGATCTTTACTATTTCTTTACTTCAGCTTGGTTTGGGATTATTTTGCTGTTCTTTTTCTACTTCCTCCACCTGTGCAGTCAGATTCAATATTAGTTCTTTCTTCTCTCCCTGTCCCTCTGCGAAAATTACTCCATCTGTTTACTCATTGTTTTTGCTCATTTTTTTGTGCTCGCCATCTGCTCATTGTCTGCTTGTTGTCTACTCATTGTATATTTAGGAAGCACTGGGAACCGAACCTGGGACCTACCTGGGAAGCAGGTACACAATTGTTTGAGCTACATCCACCCCCTGCTTGTTTTATGTTTTCGCTTGTGGTCTGCTTTTTGTCTGTTCATTGTCTGGCTTGTTGTTTGCTTGTTTTTTTGTTTTGTTTTGTTTTGTTTTGTTTTGCTCATTGTCTGCTTATCGTTTGCCCATTATTGTTGTTTTTTCCTCCTTGTCTGTTTATTGTTTTTACTTGATGTCTGCTCTGTGTCTGCTTATTGTTTATCTTCTTTAGGAGGCACTGAGAACCAAACCTGGGGCCTCCCATGTGGTTGGTGGGCACACAACTGCTTGAGCCATGTGCACTCCATCTTTCTTCTTTTTTAAAATTTAAGCATTGAGGGCTGTAAATTTCCCTCTCAGCACTGCCTTTGTTGTGTCCCATAGATTTTGATATGTTGTGTTCTCACTTTCATTTGCCTCAAGATATTTGCTGAATTCTCTTGCAATATCTTCTTTGACTCACTGATTATTTAAAAGTATATGGTTTAATATTCATATTTAATTTAATTTAATTTAATTTTCCCTTTTTCTGTCCTTTATTTATTTCCAGCTTCATTTCGTAATGATCAGAGGAAGTGTTTTGTATAATTTCAAACTATTTTAATTTATTGAGTCTTGTCCTGTGACCCGACTCATAGTCTTTCCTGGAGAAGGATCCATTAGCACTTGAAAAGAATGCATGTCCTGCTGTTTTGGAGTATAATGCCCCATAGATGTCTTTTAGGTCTAGTTCATTTATCATATTACAAGCTCTGTTTCTCTATTGATCTTCTGTCTAGATGTTCTATCCAATACTGAGAGTGAGGTATTGAAGTCTCCAACTATTATTGTAGAGACATTTATCTCTCCCTTCAGTTTTTCCAGTGTGTGCCTCATGTATTTTGGGGTACCCAGGTTAGGTGCATAAATATTTAGTATAGTTATTTCTTCTTGGTCAATTGCCCCTTTTTATTAATATATAATGACTTTCTCCATCTCATAACAATTTTGCACTTAAAATCTATTTGCCCAATATTAGTATCACTACTCCAGGTCTTATTCAATTCACATGAAATATCTTTTTCCAACCTTTCACTTTGAACCTGGTTGTGTCCTACATCTGAGGTGAGTCTCTTGCAGACAAAAAATAGGTGGCTCTTTTTTTTTTGTCCATTCTATCAGCCTATAGCTTTTGATTGGGGAGGTCAACCCATTAACATTCAATGTTATTACTTTAAAGGCATTACTTACTTCATGCATTTTGTCCTTTGGATTTCTGTTGTCATCTTACTGTTTTCTGTTTTATTTACCCTTTAATTTTTCCTTCCTAATAATCCTCATTTCTACATTCTTCTTCAAGTCTGTTGCCCTTGATTTTTCCTTTCAGGCTGCCACACTACCTTTAGGATCTCTTATAATTCTGGTCCTTTGGTACATATTCTATAAGTTTTTGTTTGTGAACTATTTGAACTTACCCTCATTTTTTATGGATGGTTTTGCTAGATACAGAATTCTTTGCTGCAGTTTTTCTCCTTCAGAATATTAAATACATCATAACCACTTTCTTCTAGCCTCCATAGTTTCTGATGAGAGGTCAGGTCTTAATATTATCAAGGTTCAAGTTTTTTTGGATGCTTTGGTTTTCTTTGCTGCTTTCTGAATCCCCTCTTTATCTCTGATACTTGTCATTTTGAATAATATGTGTCTCAGTGTAGGTCTATTTTGATTTATTCTCTTTGGCCTGCATTGTCCTTCTTGGATATTGATATTTATGTCTTTCATAAGGTTTGGGAAGTTTTCAGCCATTATTTCCTGAAATATTCTTTCTGTTTCTTTTCAATTATATTCTCCCTCTGAGAAACCAATAATGCAAATGTTTGTTTGTTTCCTATTGTCATTCAATTTCCAACCCCCACCCCTGTTCCAGTTTTTCCATTCTCTTTTTGTTTTCCTGTCTTTTCCAGTTCATATGTTCTGGCTTCAAAATCACTAATTGTGTCTTTGAGCAATTCAAATCTGCTCTTATGTTCCTGTAATGTGTTTTTTATCTCACCCATTGTGCCTTTCATTCCCATAAACTTTGTTACTTTTCTTTGAAGACTTTCAAATTGTTCTTTATAGTAACCCATTGTCTTCTTAAAATCCTTTATCTCTTTAGTCATATTTTCTTTCAATTCTTTGAATTGATTTAGTTGATTTGTGTGATTATCATTGATTAGTTGTCTTAAATCCTGTATCTCTTCAAGATATTCAGTTTGTCCCTTGGCTGGGCCTTCTCTTCCTCTTACCTAGTATGACTTGTAATTTTTTGCTGATGTCTAGGCATCTGAATATGTGGTGAATTTACTCTGGTGGCCAATTTCTCTCTCTTACCTAGTGTTTTTTTCTTCATGGCCCTTCTTTGATATTTAGTTCAACTTATTGTAAGTCTTTAAGATTGCCCAGTTTAAGTTATCAAAATCAGTTCTGGGGGGCCGGCTCAATAGCCCAGTGGATAGGGCACCAGCATACCACATGGGAGGCCCCGGGTTCGATTCCTGGGGACCTTTCCTAGCGGGCAGACCACCTTGAGAATGGCAAGCCGCCATGGGTGGGCCGGAGCCACCGTGAGCAGGGCAAGAAGCTGCCACGGACATGGCAAGAGCCACCATGGGCAGGGCAGGTCGCCCACAGATGGAGCACAGCCAGCCACCCGCGAACTGAAAGCCGGCCGTGAATGGACGCAGAGACCGCCCACAAGCGGGGAAAGCAGCGCCTGCACAGTGAACACTCTCGGCGCGTCGCCGCAGCGGGGGGGAGGGGAGATATGTAATAAAATAAATAAATCTTTAGAAAAAAATCAGGTCTGGGACTCAGTAATGGTGCATAGAATTTCTCCCAGGAGTTTGAGTTAAGAGAGTCCTAAAAGCAGTTTTCTCCATGCAATTTTAAGACCAGCCAGCAGAAGGTGCTTGTCGGCACACCTTCCCATGGAAGTTTTTCTTTCAAATTCCACTTTTCTGTGTTTTGTTTGGGCCAGAGCTGAGATTCAAAGCAGGCTCTGCTGGTCAAATTCACTGAAGAGAAGCTCCCCAACTCCTGTCCCTTTTCCCCAGTAACAACTGATAGGTATGAAGAAGTCTATTTCTTTCTTAGTTAGTGAGTCATGGGTTTTACCCTAGCTTAATATTTTGAGGGTGGGGAACAGGAGTCCTTCCCAGCTGCTGCAGTGGTTTGGTAACTCACATTTGTTGTTGCAAGTTCTTCGTCTCTCTATCCCTCACCCTCTTGGGAGTTTGTAGCACTGGGTCCAGTCTGCTGACCCCCAAAACAGGTCCCTCAGAGAACTTTTAGCACTTTCTTCATTGTTTTTGTGAGAGAGTTGAGTTCTGTCTGCCTACTCTGATGCCATCTTCCTTCAACTCCTGTCCATCAGTTTTTATTCTGATCTACAGACCAGAAATAAGAACTAGAACTTATCATGCCATGGTTCTTGAACCTGGATTCAAGAGATGACAAAATGTTAATACCTTTAATTTGTAGTTACCATCATTTGCATGCCACTTAATCTATGGGCATATTTCTGTAGGACAAACCTGACATTTATCCAAAGGTTGTCTCCCAGGAGACTTCATTTCCCTTGGGAAAGAGGCATTGCTGGATTGGAAGTGTGATGGTTTGGAGATGTATGTACCCCAGGAAAGCATGTTCTTAAACTTAAGCCATTCCTGTAGCTATAAACACATTTGAAGCAGAACTTTTGAAGTGGTTACTTCAGTTAATGTGTGGCCCACTTCAATCAGGATGGGTCTTACTCCTATGACTCGAGTCTTTTATAAGCAAAGTGCAATTCAGACAGAAAGAAAACCACAGGAAGCTAAAAGCTGAAGGTTAATGGAACCCAGAAGAGAAGGGAAAGTCCACCATGTGCATTGCCATGTGACAGAGGAGCCCAGGAGCAAGGATAACTGGCAGCCAGCCACAGGATGCCAGTCTTTGAGAAGAGGCATCATCTTGATATTTTTTGGATTTGGACATCTTAACCTCAAAACCACAAGCTAATAAATTCTTGTTGTTTAAGCCAAAAGTTTTCATGGCATTTGCTTGAGCAGCCAAGGAAAACTAAAACAGGGAGTGACCAGCTAAAGGGGTTTGGGACAGAGAAAGCTTTATCTTCCTTCAATTCTCTTCCTCTTCTTGGATTCCTATATTATCTCCTACTACATTCTCACTTTTTAAACTTTGCTTGCACTAAACAATTCAAGGTAGAGGTTTTACCTATAATACACCAAAACATATGCATATCTGACTCCTCTCCATATGGCATTACTAGCTAAAGATGATAATTACCAATCCTAACAAGGCTGTATGCCATTTTCTCACTTTTTTTAAATTGCTAAGCTGAGATAATATAACGTATCTTTTTTAGAGAATCTTACTGAAGGCTACAAGAAATAATCAACACACTTTAATAGTTGACATTTTTCTGCCACGTCTCTTATGCTCTGGCATTAATAGACATGCAGTCTGAATCTTATCATATAATAGACTAATAAACAAAGCATTTGCTACCACTTAAAAAAGACTTATCAAGTTTCAGTGAGGAAATTGAGGCTCCATATCAACTAAACTTACCATATCTCTTTGTCTATTTCTTTCAATATATCATTCTTAGTACTAATTTTTATACTAGACAGGTCCCAAATTTCAGCTTCAACAGAGTCATGGAGTAGGGAGGGATCATTCTAAAAAGAAAGAGATTCAGTGCAGATGAAAGAGTAAAAACTTATCAAACTTGTCTTCCAGTAATTACTTTAGATTTCTATTTCATTTTAAATTCACTAGATAGCACAATGCAAAGTTCATAATGACAAAACATCTAAAAATCTTCAAAACTTGATGGCCTAGAGATTCTTTCTGGCAGCACTATTTTCATTTTTCCCAATCCAGGAGGTTAAATGACTTTTGGGGTTCATTACCATATACCTTTAATCCTTGAATGAGTGAGGATAACATAATTAATGGGGTAGAGCCATGGTTCTTAAATATTAGCATGCAATAAAATCACCTGGATAGCTTTCTAAAACACAGTTTGCTGGACCCCAGAATTTCTGATTTAGTAGGTCTGAAGTTGGACCAAAGGATTTTCATTTGTAACATGTTCTTAAGGACCACACTTTGAGAACCAGTCAGTGGAAGGAGTCTTTCTCACTGAGCCTCAAAATCACTTAATAAACAGCTCTAGGCAAGTCATCAGAATCAGCACAAACTGGAACATTTTCCAACCTTAATATAAAACAATACCCCTATGGACTGGGAAAATTAGGAAATAGTCCCAAATATTTTAGGGGAAACTTCTACTGATTTTTTCTAACATCAGTCCTTATGATTCTGAAAATCTGTACTGGTCATGCTCCGGAACCTCCAGGTCTACCAGATGTTGCTATTGGAGTGAGAGACCAGCACCTAAGATCTTACGAAGTTCCATTTTAATCACTCATTTCTTCCCATACTTCCCTCCTGTCTTTGTCATTAAGTAATCAATGTTAGAGATTCAAATATACCAAAATTTTAATAGAGAAACAGAATCTATCATTTAGCTTTAAGCACCATTTGCATCTAACTTAAGGTGTATAATACAAAGTAAGAGCTAAATTGAATTGAATCTTAGTAAAATGTCACTAAAAATATTTTAACGTACTAAAAGATTAAAGATTTGTATGCTGTGCTTTATATCTAGGCATGAATTTGAAAACTAGTTTCCAGTCCTTTAGTTCATAAACTAGTGAGAATAAAAAACAGCAAGAAATAGAGAAGTTTCTTATCTTTCCTAATATATTTTTCACTACAGGAGAAAGTAAGTGCTATGAACAAAGAAGTTACAAATTTAGGCCATAAATAAGAATGAAGGGTAATCATGTGAAGAAAAATAATCTGACACGAATACACTATGAAAGCACAGAGCTAGATACAGAAATAGACCAAAGGATAGTTTCAGTCAGCCAATT
Source organism: Chaetophractus vellerosus (assembly GCA_004027955.1). NCBI lineage: Eukaryota > Metazoa > Chordata > Mammalia > Cingulata > Chlamyphoridae > Chaetophractus > Chaetophractus vellerosus. The sequence goes on from PVKH010013735.1 coordinate 8,424, forward strand.
AGAAATGGCTTTTAAACATACACTTTCTTTTGAAATCTTAAGTATCCTACACCTGGGCAATAAAGTGATTCTTCTGCTCAACCAAAGTATCTTCAAAAGAACCAGATTATGCTAAAACTTTTTTCTTTGAATACAGAAAGAATTTATCACTATAAGAGCAATAAAAAAGAAGAATCATGCTGTTGATTTAAGGCAGAATGTGAAGATTCTTACTGAGTAACTTCATGTTCAAATGTTCTGTCATGGTTTTTAGATGATACCCACAGTTATCCCAGGGTGAAGTACACTGCTCTTGGATATCCCTTAGCTGCTCACTTGATTAGCCCAATGACCCTGGGAAGGTAGAACTTGGAGGAACTTGTCAAAATTAATCTTGAAGGCACTTGACCTAACACCCTCAGAAATGGATAAAATATAGAATGTGTTTTGGCTGTTATATATTTGAGAAGGATAAAGAAAAAGATCCCCCAGCATGGATGCCTTAGTTTAAGAGAGTTCCAGAATTTTTGCCTGACCTACTGCAGGTTTTATAGTTAAACTACAGGTATTTTGATTATAGAGATTGCTGGTTCAAAATTCCCTGTATTGAATGGTTACACCCATAAGATATTTACTGACCTATACCTTAGACAATTTAATGATATTGGCATGTATACATGTTTTCTGGTATATATTGTAATAAACAGAAATTGCAAACTAAATTTAAGGAGATTTAAATCAGGGTGAATCAAGTATTCAACTGGAATTATCAATTCAGATTTCTGACATATCACCTATTTAACCATTTTTAGAGCAGCTAATGCAGATTATAATGTCAAATTCAACAAATTCTTATCTCCATGGCAACACTTGCACATGCTAGAGGCACTCACATGGTTATGAAACGTCTTAGTTTCATATTCTGGAGTCAGAGCTTAATCAGTTCTCTATCCTTTTGGGAATAGGAAAAGTGGAAGAAGCAAAAAGTGAGTCAGTATGTAGTGACAGTTGCAATCTTTCACTTTCATTTTCCTGAAGGCTAAATAATAAAGACCTTTCCTGGATGTGATATTGGGGTTTCAAGCAAAGTTTATCTCATTTGCTGGCTTCAGTAAAATGCTGCCACACTTTCTTAATATAATAGGATAAAACTCTTAGAAAATGTCAAAGGAATTTTTCCTTCTCCAGCTCATTTAATTTGTGCTAATTCCACCAATGTACAGTAGATCTCAAAATTGCTAATAGACTTACTTAGAAACGCTGAGATTATATTGGACAGAATATATATATTCATAAACTGATATACTCTATTCAACTCTAATCTTTATTCTATTTTATTTATTTACCATATATATTTGCAACTTTCCCCAACTGTGCAGTTTTCCAATTAAGGCAGGATCATGAAATATACATAAGAGTAAATAGGAGGTCACCATGACATTTTGCCATCTTAGTATACCATTCATTATTCAGGAATAACAATGATGCAGATATCAGAACACCCTGGATTTATGTCTGTGAGATACTATAAGCCAAATTTTTTTCGGTGGCTAGCACACAAAATGTGGTATATCTATCATATCACATGCCATAGCATTCACAAAAATCTGAAGTGAAGTTTCCAGTCTTTTTGGTAGGTTTTTAAGAGGTATGATTTTGGAGGAACCATAAAATGTTGCTTAAACTTTCATTTTATACAAATGTACATATTATGTTCAAACTTGATAATAAGTTTTATATGTAACTACTAAATTTTAATAAAGAATAAGTTTTAACTGAAGATATAATTGGGGTCATGGAGGAGCCATGGGCTTTCTATTAAGCTCTAGGTACTAAGCATGGGCTCTTTGGAGAACAAGCATAGGTTCATAGCAATATTCAATTTTAGGCTAGAGCTGTGACACTTGAATCTCTTCCTCCTTCCTCCTAGACTAGAGATCACATTTTGTTTTTATCAGTAATTTCACTGAACACCATTCAAGAATTTAGTACTGATAGGACTTTGAAAAATGTGTCAAAGAAGCAGGGTGATTCCTGTCTTCAGAAAACAAGTATTAAAATGGACAAAATGGTGAAAAAAATAATCATTCCAGGGCATTGGAAATCAACCAAAAGCATATAATAAACTGAAAAGTGTTTCTTAAAATCACTGCAAAAGCTTCAAGGAAGAACATTTGGAGACAGTGGCAACAAGAGTGGGCTGTTCTTGTTCCCCCTCTCCCCACAATACATGCCCAGCTCTGTCTGGAAGAACTATAATTTACCTCTAAAACAAGAGGCTTTCCTGGCAGAGGTGGAGAAACTGGATTCTGGAATGGAGGGTCAAAACCTATACCTTTGCTGACTTATAGTGGCAGACTTGGCTTGGAATTGACAGAGAAAACCTATAGCTGTGCTAACCCAAGGTTGGGCTCTGGTTCATTGTAAGCATCTGGCCAGTAATTAATTGAGGATATCCTGGAAGAGGCAACATAACTTCTCTACATCACTGGCTGACTGCTAAATCTTGCATTTGTGAAGGAGATCCTTGAAAGTCAGACAAAATGTGAAATCCAAGGAAGATGGACTGAAACTTTGAATGCATCTCTTAACTCACATTCAGCCCTATTGGCAGAGGGTAAAAGTCTCATGGGTTCAAGGTGTTTGAACACAACATGTGCCAAATTATTGGCTGAACGCTAGACGAGGCACAAGGCTGAAAATTAAAACTAAGAATATAAAACTGCATCACCAGTCGCATATCACAGGTAAAGATAAATTCTGTAGTGTAAGACAAGTTATTTAAAACTTTCAACCACCATTAGAAAAACTAAACAAAATCCAGTATTTGGCATAATATATTCTCAAAAATGTTCAGTTTTCTATCAAAAGCTACCACACATGCAAAAACCAGAGAAGTATTTAGATAGATTTCAGTGCTATTAATTGCATTCACAATGATGTGCAATCATCACCAACATCCATTACCAAAGCATTTCCATCATTCTAAATATGACCTCTGTACATTTTAAGTCTTAGTTTCCCATTTCCTATCCTTACCCAGGCCCCTGGTAAACTATATTCTAGATTCTGACTCTATGCGTTTGTTTTATACAATTGTTTCAAATCAGCTATACAATATTTGTCCTTTTCCAGGTCATGTGGTAGTTCTATACTTAGTTTTCTGCAGAAGCACTATACTGTCTTCCATAGCAGCTGCATCATTTTACATTGCCACCAGCATGAATGAGTATTCCTTTTTCTCCGTGTCCTCTCCACATGTGTAATTTTCCATTTTTTCAATAGCAGCTGTTCTACTATGTGTGACACGGCTTCACATTGTGGTTTTGATTTGCATTTCCATGATGGTTAATGATGTTGATCATCTTTTCATGCTTTCTGGTCATTTGTATATCATATTTAGAGAGATAGCTATTCAAGTCTTTTGCCCATTTCATAATTGGATTGTTTGTCTTTTTGTTAAGTTGAAGGATTTCTTTATATATTTTGGGTATTGACCAATTATTGGATACATGGTTTCCAAAAATTTTCTGCCATTGTGTAGGTTGTTATTTTACTGTCATAATTAAATGCTTTGGGGAACAAAATATTTTAATTTGGTTAAGGTCACCTTTATCTATTTGTTCTTTTTGTTGCTTGTGCTTTAGGTATAAATTCTAAGAAATCAGTGCCTAACAAATGTCCTGAAGATGCTTCCCTACCTTTTCTTCTAGGAGTTTGATAGTTATACTTCTTATATTAAGGTCTTTCATCAATTCTGGGTTGCTTTTTGTATATGGTGTGAGGTAGGCATCCTCCTTCTTCTTCTTCTTCTTTTTTTTTTTTGCAAATGCCAATCCAGTTTTTCAAACACCAAATGAGTGTTCTTTGCCACCTTGTCAAAAATCAGTTTGTTGTAATGTGAGGGTTGATTTCTGAGCTTTCAATTCTATTGATTGGTCTATATGTCTATCCTTGTGTCAGTACCATGCTGTTTTAATTGCTGTGGCTTTGTAATAAGTTTTAGGATTGGGAAATGTGAGCCTTCCAACTTCATTCTTCTTTTTTTCAAGATGTTTTAGCTATTTAGGACCCCTTACTCTTCCATGTAAATTTGATGTTTGGCTTTTCCATTTCTGCAAAGATGGTTGTTGGAGTTTTAACTGGGATTAAATGTATCTATACCTTGTTTGGGTTAGCATTGTTATTTTAAGAATATTTAATCTTCCAATTCATGAACATGGGATGTCTTTCCATTTATTTAGTTCTTTAATATCTTTTAACAATGTTTTGTAATTTTCTGTTTACAAGTCCTTTACATTCTTAGTTAGATGTATTTCTAAATCTTTGATTATTTTTCTCCCTATTGTGAATGGACTATTTTTCTTGATTCCTTCGTTGATTGTATATAGAAACACTACTGATTTTGGGGTGTTGATCTTGTACCCCACCACTTTACAGAATTCATTTATGAGATCTAAGAGCTTTGTTGTAGATTTTTCAGAATTTTCTGTTTATAGGATTATATCACTTGTAAATATGGAAAATTTTACTTTTTCCTTTCCAATTTGGATGCCTTTTATTTATTTTTCTTGACTAATTACTCTGGAAAAAACTTCTAGTACACTGCTGAATAACAATAGTGACAGTGGGCACTCTTGTCCTGTTCTTGATCATAGAGGGAAAGCTTTCAGTCAGAGTGCTGTGTTAAAGTCTCCTAATATTTATGTAGACCATCAATCTCTTTCTTCAAATCCGTCATGATTTGCTTCATATATTTTGCGTTTGTGCTGTTAGGTACATATATATTCATAGTTGCTATATTTTCCATTTAAATTGTCTCCTTTATCAGTATTTAGTGACCATTTTTGTCCCTTGTAACTGTTTTCTACTTAGTCTATTTTATTCAATATTAGTCAGCTACCCCAGCTCTATTTTGGTTACTACTTGCATGTTATATTTATTTCCATCCTTTCACCCTCAACCTACTTGTATCTTTGAATTTAAGGCTGAGTCACTTGCAGACAGCACATAGTTAGGTCATAATTATTTAATCCATTCTGGTAATCATTTTTAATTTTACTGTAGAATTTAATCCATCTTCATTTAAAGTCACTAATGATAATATGGGACCTTCTCCTGCCACTTTGGTAGCTAGCCTTTGTAAGTCTTATACCTTTTTTGTCCCTTACTACTTTCAATGCCTATTTTTATATTTATTTCCTTTTTTGTGCTGTATCATATTGAGTGCCTTCTCATTTCTATCTAGATATATTTTCCATATATTTTCCTTATAGTTACCATGGAGTTAATATTTGGCATCCAAAATCTCAAATATGATAAGAATCATATTTTGCTTGATACCAACTTAATTTCAATTGCATACACAGATACTTTTTCTATATGCCTCTGTCCACCCTCCAATTTTTTGTACTTGTTACCACTTATATCTTTGTACATTCTATATCCAAAAACATAGATATATCATTACTTTGCATGAATTTTTATTTTAGCACTGTAGGAAGTAAAAAATGGAGTTACATACCAAACAATAATATCATGCAGGCATTTAAAATTAAACAAATCGTTTCCATTACCATGGTCTTTGTTTCTTTATGCTGCTTTGAACTACTGCCTATTGTCTTTTCCTTTCAATCTGAAGAATTCCCTTAATTGCTTGTAGGGCAGATCTAGTGGTGATGAACTGCCTCAGTCTTTATCAGAGAATGTCTTAATCTCTCCCTGTTTTTGGAAAGAGAGTCTCACCAGATATAAAATTATTTGCTGACAGTTGTTTTCTTTCAACACTTTAAGTATTTCAACCTACTACCTTCTTGCTTCCCTGTTTCTGAAGAGAAATTGGTACTCAGTCTAATTGTGGCTCCTTTGTATGTAACATGTTACTTTTCTCTTTTTTCAGAACTTTTCTCCTTTTCCTTTGTATTTGATAATATACTTAACACATAATGGAGTGTATCTTTCTTCATATGTATCTTGTTAAGTGTTCTCTGAGCTTCTTGGATTTTTATGTTCATGTCTTTTGCTAAGTTTGGGAAATTCTGTCATTACTTCTTTGTCTATTCCTTCTGCTCCTTTCTCTCTTTCTTCCCTTTCTGGGACTCCATTAATGCATATTTTGGTGACTTAGATGGTGTTTTAAAGCTCTCTTAGGTTATTTTCACTTTTATTATTTGTTTTTTACTTTCTGTTCCTCAGCTTGACTCATTTTAAGTATCTTGTCTTCAAGTTCACTGATTGTTTCTTCTGCTGTCTCCAGTCTGCTCTTGAAATCCTCCTGGGCATTTTTCATTTCAGTTATTGTGGTCTTCAACATCAGTAGTTCAGTTTGCTTCCTTTTAAAATGTATATTGCTTTATATAGGCTCTCATATTGCTCATTAATTGTTTTCCTGATACCTTTTAGCTCTTTCTTTGTATTTTCCTTCATCTCCTTGAGCATTTTATATATCATTTTATTTTATTTATTTATTTTTTTATTTATTACATATCCACCCCCCTTCTGCTTGCTCTTGCTGTGTGTCCATTCTTCTGTGTTTTTCTATGTTTGCTTCTTGTCTCCCCCTGTCTTTGTGGCGGCGCACCAAGTCGGCCCTCAGCAGCGGCAGCTCGCTCCTTTCGTGGGTGGCTCCATTCCGTTTTCACGGGTGGCTCCGCTCCATGTTTTGTGGGCAGCAGTCCTCCATGTTTTTGCGGGCTGCCGGCTTCCGCGCTTCACAGGCAGCAGCTCTGCTTTTCACGGGTGACTTTGCCATGCCCGTGGGGGCTCCACCCTGCCCGTGGCAGCTTTTTTCTTGCCCACGGCAGCTTTTGCCTGCCCACGGTGGCTTGCCTTTCTCAAGGCTGTCTGCCCGCTCGGAGAGGTCCCCGGTAACTGAACCCAGGGCCTCCCATGTGGTACCCCACCGTGCTCTTTATCCACTGAGCTATCTAGCCAGGCCCTATATATCATTTTAAAAGGCTTTGTTTGGTATGTCCACTTCATCATCTTCTTTGTTGTTTGTTTCTTTATTTTTTGTTCTCTTTCTTTGGGTGAGCCATCATTTTCTGTTGTGTTTTGTTTTTGGTTTTGTTATTATTATTTTTTGTTGTTTGTCTTGTACTCTTTTGTTGCATCCTGTACATTATATATCTTAATATTTTAAAATGTTAACTCTGGGATTTATTCCCTGAAATGTCTGGGGGTTTATTGTTTTGTTATCAGTTGATGATAAAACAGAGATTTTCTTGAGCATCATCTCTTCTATCAGGAATATCTGCCAAAGATGAATGTAGTGTTCAGGGATTTCCCTGTCTTTCTTGGCCTGTGTCTTGTCCAGAGGTTTTGCTTGTCAGTTGTTTTGGAGTTTCCCTGGAGACAGACGTCCCTCTCCCAGGTGTTTAAAGCTGATGGTCCTTTGTCCCAGACTGTTCGACTTTATGGTTTTTTACACTCTTTCCGTTGTCTCAAGTTCCTTTTGTCTAGAGAGCAAATTTGGGAAGGAGTGTCACCCCAGATAAGACTTTTCTAAGTCAGTCCTTCCCAGACAAAACAAGGCCTGGGACCCATGAAGAGGGCACAGACTGTCCCCAAACTGCCCAGGGGAAGGATTCAGGAAAGGTGCCACAGTCTTCTCCAACTGTTCCTCAAGGCCTGACCAGCAAATGCAGCCCTTCACCTAAATGTCCCCATAACTCTGAGGAAGTGCTGTATCTTTAAATCTCTACCACTTCCACCCCTGTCCAGGGAGGATTGAAGCAATGACTGCCATTGGCTTTGTTTCGGGTGGGTTGAAACAATATCTGCCTCAGAGCTGGACACCCAGTCACCCGAATTTGTGTATCAAAAGCTGTAACCAGTGATTGGCCATGACAGCCCCTGCTCTTGGGGAATATTTTTATGTCTACTTCTGTCACCAGAAAGCTATCCAGGAACCCTAAAGTTGCCTGCCATAGGAGTCAGGGATGTGAACCAGTAGCCACTGCATAGAAAGAGTAATTTATTGTTCTTTATCATACTTTATCAGCCTCTCCCTCCTGTTCTTCCCTGGATGTTATACAGTATTCATTTGGCATCTGTGGTTTCAAAAAAGTTGTTTCAGGCAGTCTCTGCCTATTTAATAGTTGTTTTGGTAGAAAGACTGAGTCCTGGAGTAGCCTACTCCACAATCTTCCTTGGAAGTCACCTAGATTACATTAAAATAGTAGTTAGCATAATTTTCACCTTTTAATGTACTGAAAACTACCAATAGGGTCATGAGAGACAGTAGAATATGCCCAACCTTATGTTTTAATCTTGTCTTTGCTTGGCAGCTTCAATACAATGAGCTGAATCTTCATTATCCAACTAATTAAATAACAG
>PVKH010013736.1:0-16739 GCA_004027955.1 Chaetophractus vellerosus
GTATGCTTTATTTAATAACAATCAATATTTAGGCCTATATTAAAAATATAGTCCTGATACTTCCCAGAATATTATTCCCAATACAAGACTTAAAATCAAGTGTGACGATCCACTGTAAGATGTGAACAAGACTTCACCTTTATCACTTTGGATTTCTTGACATCTTATGTTGTTCAGCATCCATCAGAAGCATTAGTCCAGCTTCCTGGAAACATTTGAAAAACAGTTAGCAAAGTTTACCCAATAACTCAGCACACTCCAGGATTTTAACAGTGAAGAATGTTACTTGTCCAAGTCAGAATCTGATACCAATTAAATGGTGACAGCTTTGCCAAAAATCAGTATGTTCTTCCATGGTTAGGAAGGGAGAATGCCACAGCTGACAGGTCCCAAGGATACATGGAGAGGGCTGACATTATTAGACTTGCTAATGAGCAGCAACCGTGGGCTCCTGCTGCCTGTCATTCAGTGCAGTCACAGATATATCACATGCAGCAGAGACAAGCTTAGCAGGCAACCTTCTTCCACATTCTGCTTTCGGGAAATAAGGGGAGGGCCCAGAGATGTCATTTGACACTGACGACAGAGTATTTCCTATGCAGAAAGACAAGGCTAAATAAGCTAACTAAACTAAGGAGCGTATGGAATCGCTGATGCTGGCAGCTGCCTTTGCAGACTCCAACCCCAGCACCATGAACGTGTCCTTTGCCCACATCCACTTTGCCGGAGGGTATCTGCCCTCTGATTCCAAAGACTGGAGGACTGTAATCCCAGCTCTCTTGGTGGCTGTCTGCCTGGTGGGCTTCGTGGGAAACCTGTGTGTGATTGGCATCCTCCTTCACAGCGCTTGGAAAGGAAAGCCATCCATGATCCATTCCCTGATTCTGAATCTCAGCCTGACTGATCTCTCTCTCCTGCTTTTTTCTGCACCTGTCCGGGCTACAGCATATTCCAAAGGTATTTGGGATCTAGGCTGGTTTGTCTGCAAGTGCTCTGACTGGTTCATCCACATGTGCATGGCAGCCAAGAGCCTGACAACCGTTGCAGTGGCCAAAGTATGCTTCATGTATGCAAGTGATCCAGCCAAGCAAGTAAGTATCCACAACTGCACCATCTGGTCAGTGCTAGCAGCCATCTGGGCTGTAGCTAGCCTGTTACCCCTGCCAGAATGGTTCTTTAGTACCACCAGGCATCACGCAGGTGTGGAAATGTGCATTTTGGATGTACCAGCTGTGGCCGAACAGTTCATGTCTATGTTTGGTAAGCTCTATCCTCTCCTAGTATTTTGCCTTCCATTACTCTTCGCCAGCTTTTATTTCTGGAGAGCTTATGGACAATGTCAAAAACGAGGAACTAAGACTCAAAACCTTAGAAACCAGATTCGTTCAAAGCAACTCACAGTGATGTTGCTGAGCATCACCGTCACCTCTGCTATTCTGTGGCTCCCTGAATGGATAGCTTGGCTGTGGGTATGGCATATGAAGGCTGGGCACCCAACCCCACCGCAAGGTTTCATAGCCTTGTCTCAAGTCCTAATGTTCTCTATTTCGTCAGCAAATCCCCTCATTTTTCTCCTGATGTCAGAGGAGTTCAAGGAAGGCTTGAAAGGCTTATGGAAATGGATGATAACCAAAACACCTTCAACTGCTCCAGAGTCTCGGGAAACACCAGCTGGTAACTCGGAGGTCCTTCCTGATAATGTTCCGTCTCCAGAATCCTCAACATCCATTCCAGAGAAAGAGAAACCTGGCTCTCCCTTCTCCGGCAAAGAGAAAGGTGAGAAGGCAGAGATTCCCATCCTCCCTGATGTAGAGCAGTTTTGGCATGAGAGGGACACAGTTCCTTCTGTACAAGACAATGACCCTATTCCCTGGGAACATGAAGATCAAGAGACAGGGGGTTGTGATAAATAGATTTAGTTTCAAAGCAAAACAAATCGTGATTACTGTATTCACTTGTACTGCTGCTTATCAATATTGCTGACTTTATGATATAAAGTACAATAAAATTATCATTAGGAATTTTCAAAATGCTTCACAATCTGCATTTTCCAAATGTACAATTTGGTAAGTAGAACATCATGTAAGAAGTAATAATTATGTTTTACAATTATAACCTCACTGTCCAAAGAATTCATTTTAAGTGCAGTGCTCTAGAAAATCCAGCTATTCTGTGAACTTTTCACAAAGGCTTTTTGTATTGGGTACCCCTTATGATCAGCCCTTTACTGGCTAGAGTAGAGCTAATCTCTGACAAAGCCAACCAAGCTATCTGGGGGCTGAACACCTTTACCATAAATTTCTTCCTAACTCCACATTATCAAATTTTATTCCACATAGCCAAAGCTCAAAATCTATGTCCATCAAAGAGATTTTTTAATACATTGAGTAAACTTTCCTTAATGAATTACCTTCACATAATTAATATTTACTTAATGAAAATTTATAACAGAATTTTCATGACCAAAGTTTGTAGAATAAGCAATACCTTAATTCCCATTCTGGGCTAATTTCAAACTAATGGCTATTTTTGGCTAAGTTTAAATAAATTCAAACTTAGCCTTATACTTAAGCCTGCATCACTGATCTTTTTAAAGACACTTCAAGGAGTCTTCAGTTTTTAAGGTGGGATTTTGGCAACCTAGCATGACATTCTATGTGATGATATAAAGAACTTAAAAAACTGTCCTTTGCTTCCAAAATCTATCTACTCTTCAAAAATGCAGGCAACATTTTTTATTCTTCTACATGCCAAAATCTGTTCCTCCCAATATCTTCTTTCTCAAATTATAAGCAACAGTTAATAAATATAGCTACTAATTATTGACTAAAGGTCACCCTCATATATAAATTAAGGGGAGGATGAAGCTGGTGATCTTGTAAATGGTATTAAACTTACCGATAACACAATTTGAATCCTGCTCAACTCTTTAAATGTCTCAGGTTTATAAGTTATAAATTATCAAGATTAATAAAAGGGAAAAAAAGAGGAATATGGAAAAGATGTAAGTCAACTGTCACAAGACAGAAAATTTGGCTAAGAATAAGAAAATAAAAAGCACAAGGTCAACGTAGAAAGAAAAGCAATTGAACTAAACTTTTTGTTTCTGGGACAAATTGTTAAAATTTGAACAAGAGGTAGTAACTGTTCATTTTGTAGCAAGGTAAAGCATACGCAGTAAAACAATGATTATGATACATTTCTTCTATTGAAAGAGTATTAATCCATGATTCCTGATTACTTACTTTGTAATGGAACTCTGAAGGGTTTTCTCATGGAAAACAGAAAAACGCCTTTAGGTTAAGCAATGGACAATCTGAACTATAAAGAATATGCTATGGAATGAACAATTATAATTTTTGTTGTATTTAAAAAACTGTTCAGTCCATGGAGTTTTTTGGTTTTTGTGTGTGTTTACAAATAGTCAGAGTTTGCTTGTTTAACACAGAAGATAGGGCTGCTTTCTTTTTAACTTGATTCATTACAAATTTTATTTGAGGCTCACAAAATCAAATAAAGTACAATAAAAGCCAAGTATTCAAAATACTGTTTTGTGATGCAATAGTCATACAAGGGGATTACCTTTAAAATTGTCAGTCATGAATTATTTAAAGACTTTTGTGTTCATTATATATAAAGTATGTGTAGCATGTAAGCTGCCATGTTTGAAACTAACTTGTAAACAAATAAAAGCAATGAAGTTTTAATTCAGAGTTTCTGGAGGCTTAACACTGTCTTTATCTTAAATTATCATCTCAAAATACTTCTTTATGGGGATGTCTGATCTTAACACTGGCACAGGTATCAGAGTGAGATAAATCATGTATTTTCAAAGTTTGCTGAGTGCCAAATCAATATGCAGAATACTGGAACAAAGAGTAATTGCAGTAAACCTTTCATTAATAAAATACACAAAGCCCTGACTTGATCCCTTAAAAAGATGTGCATAGAAAAGTTTGGTTTGCTCCTTATATGAATAAAACCCAAATTCTCGAAAATAAAAATAGAAAATTACACCAGATATCACCAAAACTATTTTCTTCATACTTTTCTACTATGAGAAACAGAAAGTAGTGAATGGACAAGCAAAACTGTGTAATTCAGAGTAACAACATAAGAAACTCTAGAAAGCTCACCTCTATAGGACTGTCATATACCTGTAGTAACTGTGTTCCTTTTGGCAAACACTCCAGTTTTACTCCTCATAGAACTTAAAAATCATTCCATGAACTTATGAAAATGAGCTTATGTGTTAAGACTTTAGTCTCATAATTAATTCCAGATCTCTATATAGTTCACAATTTCTATGGCATTTAATACATTTAAGCTAACTATTAATATAGATGTGTATGTATATGCTTGTGAATGTGTGCTATAACACAAAAGAAACACAAAATAGATTGGTTGGTATTGCCCTCTTTTGAGGTTTTGTTACAACCATGGTAAGTGTGAGATAAGAGGGAAAAGAAATGATCCCTTTAACATATTTTCTTAAACATTTTATTTATGTGGCACTCTGAAAGTAGAAACCTATGAAAGAAAAATAGAGAGGGATTTAACTAAGAAGGTAATACTGGAAAGAACAACTGGAAATCAAAGGTAAGTTTCATGGTGTGATGTGCACCACACACTGAAAGTATGCCCAAAAGGCACAAATCATCGGTATGTTAAAATAAAAGACAAAACCAAGAAAACAAACAAAAACTGGCATGTTCCTGCTATGAAGCAATAAGATATAGCTAAGAGATGACTACCAAAAGGGTTCTTTAAAATTTTCTTTGCTTTTACACTGCAAATTATTATTATATTCAAAGCCTTTCAAAATGGCAGTATTCAAGATTCCAAGCCAACTGCCTTTGTACCAAATTACATGTGCTGCTTCTTTTAAGAACAGACTTAAAATATGTCTTTTATACATTATTTAACAATAATCATTTACAATCCACATATATAAAAAGGGTTGGTTTATTGTAGTTCAAATACATAAACTGAACATCCAAACATCTTAAAATTAAACTGTAGGAACAAAAGCTTAACATTCAAACAGGAGTATAGTTTACAGGGAACACCCCAGAAAGGTAATTTGTTGCCTAATCCAGAATATTGATAAAGATCACTTAATCGTGAATAAAATGGGTTTGACCAGCAGTCCTATTCTGGCCAACATGTTAGTTAATGACCATAGTTCCATACACCTGAGAAGAAATTACTAAATCTTCTCTTAGGCTAAACAACAAGACTGGGCCTACAATTCAGAAGGTATAATCAAAGGCATATAAGTGAACAAATAAAACTAAACTGTTCTTTAGAGACAAAGGTAAAAGCATGTCCGTTATAATAATCTTAGCCTCTGGAAGATAAGAATTCAATTTTCAGTGTTTTATCTTTTACCCGCTTTAAAAAATAAATCAAAACAAAACAAACCCCAACTTATGTTTTCTTGGAGTCTGTGGTATTTGCATCTTGCAAGTTCAAACCATAAATGCTCTTACGTCTTGCATGTATAACACTGCTAGGAAGAACGTCACCAAAAGTCACTGACTTCCACACCTCATAAAAGGATGATTTTTAGCTTCGAGATTTTAGATTTACTAGAGACGGCCTATATTTGAGTATGTCAGTCATGCCACACAAAGAAAAGCATAAATATTTCCAAAGTGTTCTCTGTTCAGAAACTATTCACGAATGCTTCTCCTTCTGTTCGTCAGATGGTTATGCAATAGGTTGACTAATGCACATATATGTAAAAACCTGAAAATTGGCTCATGCAAGCATTTTGAACTAATAGATACCCCTTTGGAAGAATATTCAGAATTATTTTGTTGATCGTCTTGTGGGCTCTGAGGCTGTGGGAGGTGGGGGTGGACCCCGGCGATCCAGGTCATCGACATACGCCACAATCAGTTTACGCCTTTCCTCTGGCACACAGTCCAGTACTAGATAGCGTTTGTCGTTCTGCAAAATTTTTTCTACATCTTTCAGATGCTGATCAGATTCTTGGATTAGCTTTTTAGATCTGAAATAAGAGAAGAAGTCCAGGGGTTACTGACTGCTGTTCACAGGTCTTTCAGAAATGAGCTGGAAATGTTCATCTAGTTCCTAATTGTGTTTCCATTATTTTTTTTTTTTTTTAAAGAAAAATTTCACTGCAGTGGTCACCTTTGTAAGTCGCCTCAGCAAAGACTCCAAGGAATGAAAGGGCCTCAGAAGCTGAATTACCCTCCCACCCCTACTGGTGGTCCCTCCAGATCAGGGCTGAGGGTGGGTGGGTAAATCTTGCCCGTGCTGTACCTGTTCTGTGGATGAACAGAGGACTTCAGTCTGCGGGGCTGCCAATCCCAGCATCTTTCACAAGCTTTCACTTTCACATCTTTCACTAAATTAACTATAAAAATGTAGAAAGAAGTCTTACTTCACATCTAATTTAAAAGCCCAAGCTGATGCAAAACATTAAGGATCCTGATCAAAAAAATCCAAATGACAAAATACCTAAAAACCACACCCTCAGCACTATCTATCCTCCCGTGCACATACCCTTCATTCCGATGTATCAATTTTTTCTTGTAAAGGAAGAAAAGCTGGAGCATAAAACAAAAAATGCTTTCCTGTACACTGATAGGTAAGCAAAGATAAATTGTTTTCCTGATGATATATTGTTGGGAGTGAGGAACTTCTGGGTGTGCTAGAGAAATCTTATTTTAAGATTCTAAATTTTATAATTTAAATTTTTAATTTAAAAGTATCCAGCAAACTGCTTTCCTCTGAGAATAATGTTTTGCTGAGGGTAAGCAGATTTCAAGCTTTAGAATCGTCAACCATACTCAGAGGAGGCAAAGATAATTAATGAAAGATATTTTTTAAAAGTCTCTTCAGGAAATACAATTCTTATATAGTTGAGGGTACTCCTTTTAAAAAAGCAGTGAAGTAAAACAAAAGTATGTTTAAAAAACTGGATGGGTGGGTAACACAAAATAAGAATTGACATCTGGGCCCTTTCTTTTTAAAAAGAAAAAAAAAAGGAAGACAGATATGGGCTGTACTTGGCCTTTGATAAAAGTTGGCTTCTTCTTATTCCTAAAAATTAATAATGTCAAATGTGTGTGAATGCAAAGTATGCCTTGGCCATTAGAGTATAAGACTAGTAAAGACAATGACTGCCGATATGAAACATTTCATTGCACGCACCTATATGTTATAAATTTGGTCTCTTTCAAAAGCGTCCTGAAGTCAGCTTTGGCTGTGATGTATTTGTCTCTAATGTATTCTTCAAATTCTCTTTGTTTTTTCTGCAAAAAGATATTAAGATTAGGGGGAAAAAATCCATCAATTCCAAATTTATCATCAATTTTTTATTAAACTAGCAGTTTATAAGTCACATCATAAAGTAAATTCAAAGGAAAAAGACAGTAGAGCACCGTTTTGTTTACATGAAATTCAGTAGAATGCAAAATCTGAAACACATTTTTAAGGCAAAAAGAAAGCAAGAATGAAGAACCATATAATATATCATTAGTGGCTAAAACTTGAGGGCTTGTATGGGCTTGCTATGTGCCACCCTTTTGCTGAGTGTTTTATGGCGATCATCTCCTTTAATCTTCATAACAACCGCAAGAGGCAGACACTCTTAAAAATAAGGAAATTAAAAGCTGTGTTCACTTCCTGTAGACTATCTTTAAACACAAAGATACTAATGTGGTATAATTTATGGGTACATCAACTAAGATAATACTCAGAACTTAAGCTTATACAAAGCACTTAGCTTTCTGGTATGGCAATGGTACCGAGAATTATAAACTCTTTGGTCTTTAAAAAAAAAAAAAAAAAAAAGGCCTTATTATCAACTCAAAATGGTCAGGAAAGTTAGAAACTGAGACTTGACTCTCTAGACTCTCAGTCAACCACCCTTTCCCAGCCATGTATATTCTGTAGCCCATACATCTAAAAGCCAACTTATTAGAGTGGGAGGAGGAAGAATATTAAATCTATGGGTTTTAAGACTCCATACCTAGAGAAACCAACTGGGAAAGGGCAACAGTGGGAAGGCAGAATAAATAAAAGGCCAAGGAATGAAATGCATGGGAGTAAGCAACATTTTCCTTGGCATCATTGACAGCCCCTGGGCGAGTCTGATTCCTACAAAGGAGTAAGACTGCACCAGAACAGGGCCCAGCTTCTATAAACCTCACATAGCTGAAGGGTTCCTCTATTCCAAAATCCCTAAAAAACACAAAAACAAGGTATCATGGTATCATGTTATGATTTTCTGCTAGAGTGGCTTAAGAGTCAGGGTCCTCTGATAGCCTGGTACCAACTGTCAGCCTGAATATATCTGTCTAGAGGGACCTGCTTGTACAAAAGACAAACTATAGCTCATTAAATCTCTAATATCCCCACCAAACACAGGCTTAATTCCAAGGGTTAAAATTGTTAATTCCCTATTGTGCTGTTTTGTTAATATATTTAAAAGAAAAAAAAATATGAACCTAGAATTCAGATTCATTTCTCACATACTTAAAAGGAAATTCACTTGCAATTTAAAATATAACTTCATTTAGGTCAAGAAACTAATGTTGTAGATTCAGCACCAAATTAATAATATTTATAAATTAGCAGTAAAGCACAGATACAAAAATCATCTTACCCGGTCACTGGAGGAGAATTTAATGCACCGAGGATCTTCCTTAATGATTTTTTTTACTTCTTTCCACGTGGATGTTAAGGTAATCTTTTAAAAGAAAAGTGAATAAAAACATAAATACAACTCACTTTTATTTAGGGAGTCAAACTGCAGCACATATGGTACATAATATTACACACTGACCTGCAATCTCTTGTAATGCCCAAGCGTAACTGGACTAGTTAGGGACAGGGAAGCAGCTTTAATGCAATTTCTTTTTGTTGGCTTGCCACAAGAGTTATTTTCATGGCCATACTTTCAAGGTGGCCTAAGACAATCACCTGCAAACCCTGTATTTACATGGGCAAACATCATAACTTCTGAAGAAACCATCACCAAAAAAGAGAGCAGATAAATAGGAACAAAACCTGGATAACAAAGTACAAATCGCCAAACAAGGGGGCCACAGTACCAAATTGAAAATGGAGCAAAAGAAGGAATCTAAATCTATTATCAAGGGATCACTGATCACACAAAAAGAAAGGGCATTTTGAGTCACCACAGAAGCAGACATGAATTTGAAAACTGCAAAATGAAGCAATTTCTAAATAGATAAAAATGATGTCAACATTTTACCAAAAAAAAGAAAAAGAAAGAAGTCACAATAAAACCCATGAACTCCAGTAATGAACCTAAAGACAATGAAACTGAAAATCTTATCAAAGATTTAATTTTTCAGAATTATTAATGAAGACTCATCTAGACTAAATGGGGGAAAATAAAAGAATCTTTCTCACCGCAGATGTTTCATCTAGAAGTTGCCGGAAGTGCTCCCTCTTCTTTTTGGTAAGTGCTTCAATGTGTTCGTTAAAAAGCTTCTCTTTCTCCTCTCTCTCCAACAAGGATCCAGATTCCCAACGGTGATCTTTTCGGAGAGTCCTCCGAGTATCAGACCATGACACATCAGAAGAACGTACCTAAAAACAGAGAACTTATATATCACCAAAGAGACTTGTCTTTTCACACTTCATCAATAAGAGGTTTGTTTGTTTAAGAATGCTATATTTAATGATTTTTATTTTAAAAAGGTGGAGTCAGTCTGAAATTAAGTAATAACTTATCTTCTGAAAAAATACATTCACTTGACTAGTGGTATAAATCAATTTTGTGTTAAAAGGCCATTTAAAAAATAAGAGCTTCCAGCAAGTTCATTAGATCAGGACGCTACACTAGAGTAGCAATGCGTTGATCAACAAATAACTAAGCAATGTGCCTTTCCAATGACCTAGAAAAGCTTCTGGTCACTGAACCAGAAGTCATATGAAGTCTGCTTCTAGGAGTCAGAAATCTTACCTCCCAGTGTTCACCTAGGCTATCAAATAAGGGTTAGAGATGGGGAAGAATGAAGAGAAGCTAACTCCCATCAACCATGGCCCCTAAGAATTTTTAAAGCACTAAGGTATTCTATTTAACATCTTACCAACTTTTAGTAAGAGAAATGGATAGAATAAAAGAGGAAACATACTTTTGTCCTATTATAGCACTTAGCAGTTCAAAATTAAAAGAAAAAAAAATAGCACTCAACATATCTTGAGCTCCATTTGGACTTATCAACAACATACTAGAAGTGACACTTCTGAGCATAAGGAAGAATGAACACAGCCAAGGCAGTAACAGAAGACATGATGGGTCTGGCTAGCTCATCAACCAGCAGAAAGGTATGCTTCGCTGCTAACTGGCATTAAAAGCGAAGTCAGACAGCCACCAATGCTAAGAAATCAGGGAGACTGAAAAGTGAAAAAGAAGAAAAATATAAAAACATTTATTTAACCACTATTTATCAAGCACCTGAATATGTCAAGGTCAATACTGTGCTTGACACTGGGAATATAAAATTAGTAACCCGTTATCCTTTCCTTCAAAGAGCTCACTTTTTGGTGGCAAGAGAGGCATGTAAGCAAATAATTGTTAATAATATGTAATAAGGACCACAGAGGTGTGTGCTGAGCACAGGGGTGGTAAAAGGAATGGTGGGATTAATCTGCCTAGATGGGTCAGGATCAGCCTTGAGGAAGAGATACTTGAGTGGAATCTTGAAAGGAGAGAGAGATTGTCATAGCGGTGGAAACAGTAGTTAAAAGCATTCTTTAAGGGAAGGGAATGGCATGCGCAATCGTAGGATGGTATGGTATACTAAGGTAAATTCAGCAAGGCTATCAGCACTTAGAGAGGTAAGTGAGGAAACCATGGGTAAAAAAGTAGGGGAGAAGGAATGAACCATCTTTTATATTATGTTAAGGAGCTTAAATGTGACCTATAAGGTAACTCCTGGCAGCAGGGAGAATCCCCACTCCCTGTAAGGAGCCAAGAGAGAGACAAGATCAGATCTGCTTTTTACAAAGATTTCTGTGATTACAATAAAGAGGATGAATATGGGGAAATACTGGAGGCAGGGAGAGAAATTAGGAAATTACTCTAACTGTCCAGAAAGTAGCAGAGCAACAATAATAACAAGCGCCACACTGAAGGAGAGAAAAGAAATAGTAGGAGAAAAGAGTGTGAAAAAAAGAGAAAACAATAACAAGTGATACAGCAGAGCATTCTGGGGGCATTCAGTGTAGGGACAAAAAACCCTACATACCTCAACAACCCTGAGGGGTAATGCAGAAGGATTTTCAAGAAAGTTCCAGGGTATCTCCTGGGGTCTGTACACCTCCAGTCCTATATCTCATACCATCTACATGTACAATAATTGATCATCACAATGATGACCCTAAATCATTAAGAAAAAGGTTATGTTCAGCATACTTGCTTTATTACTATGGCAGCTAAGTGTGTAATAGTTTGATAATTTCCATCAAGAACAATAAAAAACTTTTGAGACTAAAAGAATATGAATGTATTATAAACAACATCTAACTTCTTTGAATATCCAAAGTATCTAGGGTTTTCTTATTTTAACAGTGCTAATACCAAGTACGTGAACTTATAGTGCTTTATAAATAACTTACCAAATTATCTCTCTTAAAGTCAACTTGTAGAACATTAAAATATTCATACTGAAGTAATACACAGATTGCTAATATCCTGTACTTTAGAGGAAAAAAGTAAAAGATTAATATTCACCATGTCAGACAGAAGAGCCTTGAAATTCTGGATAGCTTCTTCTCTTTTGTGCTGTTCTCTCTCTCGATCTATTTCTTTTGTTTGTTCTGAACGAGCTTTTTGTACCTCCCTTTCTCGTTCTCGAAGGCTTGCCTCAATGCGAGCTTGCCTTTCAAGTTCCTTTTCTTTCTCTGAGTCTAAATTCTGTAAAAATAAAATTATATTATCCTTCTTACCAACTCCATCAAAAAATGTTTTTATAGAATTTCTAGATTGCCAAATAGAAACTTTCAAACCTAGTTTTTACCAAGACTATATCTCATCCCCACCAACAGGGAAAGATTTCAAATCCCCAAACAACAACAAATATCCTCATAACATAATTAAAGGATTTTATTATTCTATGGCAAAAGCAAGAGTAAAAACATTTTACCTTAGCTATTTTTTCAATGTACTGCTTGAAAAGGTCTTCTCTCATTGATGAACTATCCACGGCTTTGTAACGTGGATCACTTTCTACTTTGTCTTTTACTTTGCTCCATCGAGACTGACTGTCCAAATGGTGATTAGATAATAGTTCAAAGAAATCTGATTTAATCTATATTTTAACAGAAGGAAAAAAAAAATGTGCCATGAGCTAGTCCTCATATTTTAAATGTTTACAACTAAGGGAAAAAATGTTTACTTACCTTAAAGTTGATAATAATAACTGTTCAATGCACTTAGAGTGGAATTATATTTTAGTGAAAGAGAACATGAGAATTGCTCTGTAGTTAAAATATAAAAATCAACCAAGCATAAGGCTCATTTAAAATCTCACAAATTCAAGATAAATCATATTCTCCAAATAAATTACTCAAATATAGAAAAAAAATGTTTTTAGGTTATGTGTATCTGTTGATATCAGAACTACCATGTGTTTGGAGGGAATATGAATTTATAATGAGCTGCCATTATTTTTAGCTAAGTTTCAGGATAATGAACTGATATTAAAATACTTTAAAATCAAGATCATAATCAGGATATATTTTTAAAGCTAGATGAATGGAGGGGTGTAGAAATAGTTGAGCACAAATAGCAAGTGTTATATCATTGCAAACTATATTGTCAAATGTCTAAAATCAACACAAATGGGGTAAAATTTTGTATTTTAATTATATAAAAGAGTGCTCATACCTTGATATGTAAGAAAATTATAAAATTTCTATGTAGGCTAAAACCATTACTTAAAAAACTGGATTTAGTTTGCTGTACTTTAACCCCTCTCCCAAACTATATTTTTCAGTTTTTTAATATGGAAGAAAGGAGTAAATGAGGTATTTATTTTTATGTATCCTTGAGGACCTAACTGCTCTAAAATATTAACCTCATTTCTATTACTTTTGTACTCCTATCATGGAAGACACCCAAGGTAGCAAAAACATTTCAAATTCTGGTTGTGTTAAGAGCCTCTCCCCTATACAGATTAAATATATTGTCTTCCCACCAGACCCAAAATTTAAGATACGTGTATAAAAAAATAAGTGATTCATTTCTTCTGCTCATTCTAACCCTATCAGTTCCTCCTTCAATTTCATTTCCCCTATCACAGGATTAAGAAGGAGGTTGAGGTCCTTTCTGGCCAACACTTGTAAGGTTATAAGAAACAGAGTTTCTGAGTCAATTAAAAAAAGACAGAGCTAATCATCTGCATGATTTCTCCACTACTGAACTCGACTCTTAATTTGTTTAGATCAATGATAAATGATCAAACCCAGTATTTCCAGTGATTAAGAAACCACTTAATGTAAAAGCAAAACGATTTTTCTGTTTATCTTTTTCTATCTTGTATCTGACATGATGAACATCCAAATTCCTAGATACATTTGATAGCAAGAGGGCATAATATATGTTAAATTGTGAAATATAAACATAGTGAACTTTAAAGGCCCTATTCTCCACATTTTCTTCTCTCCAAAAGTGAAATTCTCACTATCGAGGTGTGTTTGGTTTAATAGGGAGAAAAATAGTCTCCTTAGCCTAACGTACTAGTAGCAAAAATACTTCTTCAGCTTGAAAGTTGAGAGGAGAGAACAATGCCAACTTCCTAACACAGGATTAATTCCATTATGTACAACTTTAAAAGCACTGTTCCAAAATGTAAATTGGTTATATTTTATAAATTAAAATTCCAGGGTAGGTGCTTTGGCAAACAAAACAAATACAAGTCTAGTAAAAATAACTCAAATTTTAAAGTAATTTTTATAAAATAGAAAACTACCAGTGAAAAGTACATGGCAATGATCAAACCCTTTAGCTTGAAAATGCCTACTTAATTAAGGAAAATAAGGATTTCACCAGAAGTCAATGTCCTTCATAGGCTTTTGACTCAGCAAGTAATTATTTTTAAACCTTTACTAGTGCAGGTATTGATTTAACTGTATCAATTCCACAAAGACCAGTTAGAGAATCATAAGATCAAGGAAAGAAACTCTACCAGGTTCATGCTACTGTTGCTGATCTTACTGTTCAATTACACAGTTAAGATGTGACTAAAACAAAACATAATACAGACAACATAATTCAGAAGAATACACAATGAAAGTCATCAAAGTGATAAAATGTCATTACCCAAATATTCCACAGTATGTGAATATAAAATCTACTATATTTAAACCTTACTTAAAAAAAAATAAAAGTACCAGAACTGCAGGAGGCTAAAGTCACCACACAGAGAGGTATCAATTCTTTCCTCACTAGGGAATCCCATAACACTTTCCATGTCAGTGACTGACAGCTGTCAAGCTGAACGGACTGACAGGCCACACAGCACAAACGGTAAAATCTATCCACTTGTTATAAAACAGAATACATAAAATGGTTACAAGAACTTTTTTAAGAAAAAGAACATTAATTTCAAATGAAACAAGAAATACATTCTATTTGTCTAAAAGCAATCATACAATATTAATCTTATTTACTTGGCATTCTTTAACACAATAGGTTATTACAAGTCAAAAGTCGCAAACAATTCCATTAACACGATTCTAATTCCACATTTAAATGTTTATGGAGTAGAACTAAATTTTATACATTTCCTCTAAGCAGCATAACCCTTTACCCAAAAATGTTAATGGTCAAATAATTATGGAAAAATTTACTTTGTCAAAAATGCAGATGATCAGGAAGTTATTTCACCTGATACCATTACTTTTTTAAATGAAAGAGGCGTCTTCTTAATAAGAGTGGTATTATTTTCCCTCCAAGGTTTCTTAATAGAATGTGTATTACTTTAACTTTCTGGAATGAGAGGCAATTTTAAATGTCAAGAATGATTAGGCTCCAAAGCTTATTATTCTCTGTTCACGGAGCATGCTGGGACACTAAGGAGAGTGGATGCCTGTTTTGATGGTTCACGCACTACTGGTGCCATCTCCCCACCAGCCTGCCTCTTCCCAGTGGTGGCTAAGCTACTCTCCATTCCTGACACTGCTATCAAATGACATTTGGAATTCATTAATCTTTAATAGCTGACCTTTAATTCTGATAAGCAATAATTTATATGTAAGATATGTTTACTGAAAGATTAGGAAGTCACTAAAAATACTATCTTTAAGAAGGGGAAAAAAGGCTAAAGCTCTCTTTGAAATTTAAATGTTACCACCTATAAAGAATCTTGAAATCTTATTGCTACCACTGACAGGCAAACCTAACAACTAGTTCTGGATTTACCGAGCATCTTTTAAAAATGAGTATTAATCAAATTTAAAGTAAACCTATGCAGTTTGGTGAAGCTACTAATATAAGCAGTGTGGAAATAAAGTGATAGAATACACACATATAAACAATTGTAAAAGTTAACTTAAAAGGCCAAACAGTACAAGCAAGTCCTATTATTCATGCCCATAAATGAGGTTAGAAACAGCACCAGCTTTAGTCCCTTCCCATTCTCTCTCCCATCAATCATACCACTGCATCTTACCTTCTCACCTCTGGTCTTCGAGTCTTCTTTTTCTTTCTTCCTTGCAGCTGCCACAAATTCATTAAACAAGGCTTCCCGATCTTTCATCTTTTCAATTGCTTTGAATCTTGAATCTTTAGCATGCTTGGCTGCAAATTCACTAAAAGTAGCTCTGTAACAGAATGGCAAGTATGCATATTTTGGGAGAGTCATTTCGGCTTATAGAAAGGCATAGCAGAAAATAACATTTTTCCAGCAAGAAAATGTGCCAAAGAGATACTGGGTCCAGTCCTAACATCTGCCTGAATAGTAACCAATGAGCTATAGGAAAGGGCAAAAGAGAGAAAATGTGGTTAAGGACATATGCATGGTGTTGAGAGGGCAAGTATATGGGAGGCGAATAAATCTCATCCAAAGGATATACATTCATTATAAAATGCCAGGAGATCAGACAGCAAAGAATTAGTTTGCTTGAAGAGACTTAGGAGCTCATCTATTTCCACCCATTTTAAGATGAGGCTGACTCCTGCTTCTGGCCATGATGGAATAATTCACTGAATTAGCCGTCCTGCCATAAGCAACTATAAAACTGGACAACAGATTTCAAGCAGGGGACAACAGGCAGAGCAAGAAGAATAAGATCCCTGAAAGAAGGGAAACTCATGAAGACCCACCACCTCTGCCTGGGGACAATTTCCCAAGCATGGCACAGAGCTAGAATCCAAGCAGAGCACAGGGGTCCCACTGACCTGAAGGCAGCAAATACAGAGTTTGGATGCCAAAATGTCAGAAGAGGAAGCTATATAGATAGTGAGCCCCCAACTTCCACAGAGTATGGACTCCCCAAGTCCATGGCCAAGGGCCAGATTGTACAAGAGTAGGAAAAGACCACCCAAGGATTAACAGATACAAGCTGCTATGGGGTTGAGTGAAAAACAAATACTAGAGATTAGGATAACAGAATCCAGTGTTTCTAAAATATTACCACAGTATCCATTATTCCATCAAAAATCACTAAACATACAAAGAAACATGAGATCCTTAAGTAAGAAAAAAGTCAAAAAAAAAAAAAAAAAG
>PVKH010013737.1:0-16738 GCA_004027955.1 Chaetophractus vellerosus
CTTCTCCAAAGCTCCTCTCTGCTTCTCTCTAATCTCTGCTTCTACTTGAGACCACCCCCACCGAGGGGTGGGGCTCAACATCTCACTGATGTGGCAATTAACGCCCTACTCACAACTCAATCATGCCCAGATGAGCTTACAAACATAATCTAATTTATATTTTTGGAATTCATAATTAATTCAAACTCAAACCATCACAACCTCCTTGTAATTTTTGTTTTGCTGACCTCTAAAGAGAATACAGGTTCCTTTAAGGAAATAACTGTTTCTTTAAACTTGCTATTCAGAATAACTTGCATGAAGTTATATATATAAACGGTTTTCTAAACAGAGTTATTGAATGCATAAAGTGAATGAACATAGCCATTTTCTACTGACCCTTTTAGGCAGGAAAAAGACAAAATTTTCTATGAAAAAATATGTGTTAAAACCCTGTCTCTACCAAAGACTAATATAATGCTCTGGGCTAATTAGTTGCTTTGAGCCTCTATTTATTCATCTCTAAAATGGAAGTAATTGTCATCAGAAACTCTTTTGAGTGTTGAGTTAAAAAGTATGTCCTTAACATAATAACCTACATATTGTAGGCAGATAACGCAACCTAACCTTTTGATATACCCATTATAATGATGAACTTTAATTATTCTCAGAAGTATTGTCTTATATTAACTAAGATATCATATAAAATATACTTTAAAGGTGGAATGGATGAAAAAGTTAATAATTGTCTAAAGATTAAGTAAAATATACATTCTCATAAGGAATGCCAGGATAATAATTATTTAAAACTTGCTCACTTAAGAAATCATGTTGGGATGTGTGATATGTCAACCAAAAACTAATAAACTAAGCTGCAAGGTAATAAAGGTATTTATTTGGAGTCAGAGGATTGCACTTCAGGGAGCAATTCTGTTCTGTATCAGCATTTTCCGGCAAGGGTTTTTAAAGTAAAAGAAGGTTACACCAGTTGTTTGTGTGTGGTGGTATTTGGGGCACTCCAGTTGTCCTTCAGGTTAGATAGTTAACTGAGTTCTCAGTCTTATGGTTGGTTTTGAGGAACAGTGTGGCTTGGGACTTTTCATTCTATGGCAGTTTGTGTTATCTGGCTGAGACTTGCATAAGAATAGTCTCCAGAATAATCTCCCAACCCCATTTGATCTCTCTTAGTCCTAGTTGTGACATTTTGAAGTTCTTTTATGAATCCCCAAAAGAGAAAGATTATGTTTTTGAACTAATCTATTCCTGTGGGTGTGAGACTTTTTTTGATTGGACTACGTCAATGTGGCATGACTCAGATCGAGTCTCCACTTTCTTGCTGGGTCTGCTATAAATGGAGACACAGAGGAAAAGGAAGCTGCCGTATTTGACCTTCCAATGTGAGAGAAAGGATTCCAGGTTCACCCATTGCTGAGCTCAAGGAGAGAAGCCCCAAGAGGCTCAAAGATCTGAGGCTCATAGAGAGATGGAGCCAAATGCCTGGTAGATCACAAGTGAACTCAGGAAGAAAGGGGAGCAGCTGAGACTGAGAAAGGAGACTTGGTGAGAGACAACCTTATACCTGGTTGCCCTTGGCTGAGCTCTGGCAGACAGTAGATTCTAGATGGGAAGGCAGAGACCTTGGCAGAAATTGACAGCCATTTTGCTTTACCATGTGGCAGCTGACTTTGGTTAGAAAGCATCTCTGGTTATGCCTTGATTTGGATATTTCAAAGCCTCAGAGGTGTAGGCTTTCACCCCAAATAAATCCCCATTATAAAAGCCAACTCATTTTTGGCAATTTGCATTGGCAGTCATTTGGCAAACTAAAACACCCAGTTAGCATTTTCCAGAAAATAATGCCAGTGACATAGCTACTTTATTTCTCTTCCACTGTCTTAATGTTTGTTTGCTTTTATTGGACAAAAAAAATGCCTCTGTTAAGTATTTGAAATTTTAGTTAGATCTCACATAAAACAATGAGATTTAGTATTTGTCATAAACTCTTAAATTGACAGCACGCATTATGTGGAATCATCTTCTTCTGGGAAATAATGAGAAACTTTTTAGTGCCGCTGTCCAGCTGTATATTAGTTGAGTGCTGCATGAATTTTCTTTTTTAATGAAAAAAAAAATGAAAAAATTACGTTTCTCTGGCTCATAAACTGTTGAAGAGCCTCAAATAGAAATAGCTTGTATGTATAAACCTAAAATTTCATTTAAAGGAAACATTCCATAAAGATATTTAGTTGGTATTATGTAGCTTATTGTGAGGTGCTAAGGCATTTCAAAGCGAAAATCCTCTGAGTTGTGAGATTACAAAAAGCGTCTGGAAATAATAAGCTTCTGTGTCCTGCTTCCTTCTTCTTTCTTGTTTTTCATAGCTTGGGTGGAAATTCCCACACCTGGATATTTTGAAATGCTTATTCTTTTTGTCTTTCTATCTCATAATAGCAGAGGTCTTGAATATCAAGCATCAAAACTGTGAAAACATTTCCTCAAAAAATTGGCATCGTCATATGCAGAGCTCAGGATTTATAGGCAAACAGACCTGGGATGGAACCTACCCTTTATTTGTTTATCCCTGGCTTTGTGGACCTAGATAAATTAGCTCATTGCATACTTATTACGATAATAGGTATGTAGGGATGTAAGGAAGGAGAGAAAGAGAGACACACACAGAGAGACAGAGAGAGGGAAACAAACACAGAGACATAAATAGATTATGCTGTGTGTGTGTGGGGGGTGAATAGTATATGTGTAAGTCAGGACCATGTTGGAACTCCTTCCTCTCCATCAAAATGATCAATTTCAAATGAACTTACTTGGAATCATTCTTTGGAATAAATGAATTTGTGCCAAGAAAAAAATTGCTCTCAGTTTAATTCCTATTTTCTCCAGATATACTGGCATTTAAAACAATGGCAAAAATTAGAGTATTGGACATTAAGAATGTCAGTGGACAAGATATTTTGGTGAATTTTCAAATATGTTGGTAAACAAATGTTGATTCTACCAATGTCAAAATGAAATCTGTCTCCCAAGCGGGGCTGCACAAGGCAGTAATGGGGCCAGAGATAATGACAACAGCAATTGATCTAGGCATCCTCCCCAGCTAGGGGCAGATGGACTACGGGTTGTATGGGAGTACTTTGAGTGGAGACAAATAAAAAGGAAATATCCTGATTTTTATCCAACACTAAACAATCATGACAAGGGGCCGGCTCGATAGCCCAGTGGATAGGGCACCGGCATACCACATGGGAGTGCCCGGGTTCGGTTCCCGGGGACCTCTCCTAGCGGGCAGACCACCTTGAGAA
This sequence comes from Chaetophractus vellerosus, assembly GCA_004027955.1. Classification (NCBI taxonomy): domain Eukaryota; kingdom Metazoa; phylum Chordata; class Mammalia; order Cingulata; family Chlamyphoridae; genus Chaetophractus; species Chaetophractus vellerosus. The sequence continues at coordinate 3,297 of PVKH010013737.1, forward strand.
TGGCAAGCTGCTATGGGTGGGCCAGAGCTGCCATGGGCAGGGCAAAAAGCTGCCACGGACAGGGCAAGAGCCGCCACGGGCAGGGCAGGTAGCCTGCAAATCAAGCACAGCCAGCCACCCGTGAACTGAAAGCCGACCATGAATGGAAGCAGAAGCCGCCCACAAGCGGAGAAAGCCGTGCCTGCGTGGTGACCAGTCTCGGTGCATCGCTGCAGCAGGGGCGGGGGGGGGGGAAGGGGAGATATGTAATAAAATAAATAAATCTTAAAAAAAAATCATGACAATATAAGATTTGAGTTGATTTAGATCTTTTTCTCTACCTGCATTAACTGTTTGATATCTAGGTTGCTCCATGATTCAATACAATATAGAAATATATTCTACAAAACAGTATCACACATAATCTTTGGTCTTTGACACTTACAGCAGTTCTGAGGACAATCATTTAATCTCCGTTTGAGCAATGGAGGGAGAAATGAAAAATGAAAGAAAAGAACAAATTAGGAAGGGCAGAGGAAAGAAACTAATCGCCAGTAAGAGCCTACTAGGGGAGTATCCTAGATGTTTTAAAATCATTAATACTCATTTATTATTCTCAATAATTCCATGGAGTGGGGTAATTTCCCCAATTATTTTTCATAAATGAAAGAAAAGAAAGCTCAGGGAGTTTAGGCAGCTTGTCTAATGTCAACATGCAAAAAAAAAAAATAGTCCATTGTTCTGCTGGGATTTGAACCCACTTTTAAATACCTTCAAAATTAACTAATTTGTCATATACACCACCCTCAAGGCAGAAAGCCTGGGTAAAGCCCTCACTCACTGCAGCCAACTGAGTGAGAGAGAGTTCCTCCTCCCTGGGAGGACAGGGGTTCTTTTCAGGGAATTTGGCCAGTTGAGCCCCCATGGAATATCAAAAAGTCCCAGCCAGCACTGAAAAGATCACAGGGGGAGGGAAGGGGGTATCTAATCAGACAGGCTGTCACTCCCAGCTACCCTGGGAGAGAGAGGAACTAGGTCAGTCAAGGGGTGGGCCAAGACAGGCACCTAACAGCCCAGGAGAGAAGGAAGTCAGGAGAGATAGCCAGCAAAGGGTAAGAAGCCCAGCTTGCCTGAAGGAAAGGGGCAGGAAAAGCCAGATAAACACTCCTAAGCCTATTTAACCTGTGGAGTGGGTGTAGCTCAGTGGAGGAATTTTTGCCTCTCCTACAAAGAGTCCCTGGTTCAATTGCTGGTACCTCTTAAAAGAAAGTATCCAGAGATGTCAAGAGATGACAATTTGTTGGATGTCAGGTCCTGAGCTGGTACCTTATGACAGAGAACTTATAGAATGAATTTTTTTTCTTTTTTAGGTGTTTTGATCTGTTAGTTTATATTTTTGTTATTATTCATTTTATTTTATTTTCTTTATTTTATTCACTAAAACCAGGTACCTTACCCGTGGAGTTACATGCAGGGTGATTGATTGATGAGCACCTGAGATGGTTCCTCTTAGGGGCATAAGAGGGAAGCCTGTTTTTTTCCAGGTTGTTTTTTTATTTTTATCTTTCTTTGTTTCCTTTTTTTCCCTTTTCTTTAATTTTCTCCTTTGTTTCTTTATTTCTTCTCTTTCCTTCATTTTTCCCTCTTCCATTGCTTTACCTTCATTCCACCTTGTCTTGTTCGGTCTTCATTCTTTTCTCTCTTCTTCAGTCTCATCTTTATGATCTTTTATTCTCTTTTATTTCTTATTTCATTTTTTATTCCATCTTTTTGTTTTGTTTTTTTTGTAATTTTTTATGATTTTTCACTCATTATTTATTTTTTCCTGGAACTTTAATGGTTCCTTTTCTATCTTTATTATTATTATTATTATTATTATTATTATTATTATTATTATTATTATTTTCTCTTCTTCTCTCTTTTCTTTTCTGTGGGCTTAATATTTTTTTAAGATAACACAGACAACTACAAGGATATAGAATAAGCAGAACTGAGTGTCAAAGAGGAACCTTAACACAAAACAAAAGAAAATAAAACCCTGGAGTAGAAAGAGAAGCTAACCATTTGAATAAGCACATCAAGATAAACAGATGCCTAGGAACCAACAAAAAATTACAAGCCATACTAAGAAACAGATAGACATGGCCCAGTCTAATGAACAAACTAAAATCCAGGAGGAGATGCAAACATGGAACAGCTAATCAAGGATTTCCAAATAAATATCATGAATCAACTTAATGAAGTGATGGAAGAGATGAAGGATATTAAGAAGACACTGGAGAAACATACTGAAGAAATTGTAAAAATAAATAAAAAGATAATGGATGTCATAGTGATAAATGGCACAATGCAAGAAATAAAAAAGGGCCGGCTCAATAGCCCAGTGGATAGGGCGCCGGCATACCACATGGGAGGCCCTGGGTTCGATTCCCGGGGACCTCTCCTAGCGGGCAGACCGCCTTGAGAATGGCAAGCCGCCATGGGCAGGCCAGAGCCGCCGTGGGCAGGGCAAGAAGCTGCCACGGACAGGGCAAGAGCCGCCACGGGGAGGGCAGGTTGCCTGCGGGTGGAGCGCAGCCAGCCACCCGCGAACTGAGCAAGCACCGGCCGTGAACTGACGCAGAGACCGCCCACAAAGCGGGGAAAGCCGCGCCTGCGCAGTGACCACTCTCAGCGCGTCGCCGCAGCGGGGGGAAGGAGAGATATGTAATAAAATAAATAAATCTTAAAAAAAAAAAAGAAGAAGAAATAAAAAATCTGAAAGAAGTACATAGCAGATTGGAATAGGCAGAGGACATAATTAGTGACATTGAAAATAGTACATCTGAAATCAGATAGATAGTAGAACAAATAGATTAAAAGATTTAAAAAATTCAGCAGGCACTGAGTGAATTGAATGACAACATGAAATGCACAAACATACACACAGGCACCTCAGAGGGAGAAGAGAAGGGAAAGGGGACAGAAGGAGTGTTGGAGGAAATAATGGCTGAAAATTTCCTAACTCTTTTGAGGGACATGGACGTATATGTCCATGAAGCACAGTGCATTCCAAACAGTATAAATCCTAATGGGTCTATTCTGAGACATATACTTATCAACTGCTGTCTATAAGAAATTCACTTTAGACCCGCAGATGAAAGGAGGTTGCACATAAATGGTTGGAAAAGAATTTTATATGCAAACACTAACCAAAAAAGGGTGGGAGTAGCTAATATCAGACAAGATAGACTTTAAATGCAAAACTAATGCAAGAGAAAAAGGATACTACATTTTAATAAAAGGGTAATCTATCAAGAAGAAAGAACAATCATAAACATTGTGCTGCAAAATACATGAGGCAAACACTGGAAAAACTAATTGGAGAAATAGATGCCTCTACAATTTTGGTGGGGCACTTTAATACACTATTATCACCGAAACATCTAGACAGAGGGTCACTAAAGAAATAAAGACCTTGAATAGTACTTTAGAAGATCTAGGCATAATAGATATTTATGGAAAATTACAACCAAATACAGCAGGATATACATTCTTCTCAAATGCCAATGGGTCATTCTCCAGGAGAAACCACATGCTACGTCCCAGAACAACTTTCAATGAATTTAGAAAGATTGACATTATACAAAGTAATTTCTCTGACCACAATGGAATGAAGCTGAAAATCTATAAAGAGCCGAGAATCAGAATGGGCACAAAGATATGGAAGTTAAAAAACACAATCTTAGACAATCAGTGGGTCAAGTAGAATACTGCAAAAGAAATCAGTAACTACCTTGAAAGAAATGAAAATGAGAACATAACATATCAAAACCAGTTGGTTGCTCTGTCAATAAAATTGACAAATGCTTAACTAGTATAACAAAGAAAAGATAGAGAAAATGAAAAATATGTAAAATAAAAAATGAGGGAAGGGATATCACCACTGATTCCACAGAAATAAGGAATATCATAAAAGGATACTTTGAAAAACTGTATAACAACAAGATGGATAACTTAGTTGAAATGGAAAAATTTCTAGAAACACACAAGAAGCCTAAATTGAGGAAAAAGGAAATTGGTGAATGCAACCAACCAATTACAAGTAATAAGATTGAATTAGTCATCATAAACCTCCCAAACCAAGAAACTGGGAACAGGTGATTTCACCGGTGAATTCTACCAATCCTTCCAGAAAGAACTAACACCAATCTTGCATAAACTCTTCCAAAAAATAGAAGTAGAGGCAACATTGCCTAACTCATTCTATGATGCCAACATCAACTTAATACCAAAGCCACATAAAGATGCCACAAGAAATGAAAACTACAGACCAATCTCTCTAATGAAACTAGATGCTAAAATCCTCAACAAAATAGTTGCTAATCATATTAAGCAACATATCAAATGAATTATGCACCATGATCAAGTAGGTTTCAACCCTGGTATACAAGGATGGTTCAAAATAAGAAAATCAATCAATGTAATATACCACATTAACAGATCAAAAGAAAAAATTCACATGATCATCTCTATTGATGCAGAAAAAGCATTTGACAAAAGACAGCACCGTTTCTTGATTTAAAAAAAAAACACTTCAAAAGATAGGAATAGAAGGAAACTTCCTCAACATGATAAAGGATAAGAAAAACTCAAAGCTAAGATTATATTCAATGGTGAAATGCTAAAAATTTTCCCTTTAAGATCTGGAACAAGACAAGGATGCCTACTGTCACTGCCCTTATTTAACATCATGTTAGAAGTACTTGTTTGAACACTTAGGAAAGAAAAAAAATAAAAGAGATCCAAAATGGAAGGGAAGATGCAAAAATTTCACTATTTACAGATGATATGATCCTATACATAAAAAAAAAACCTGAAAAATTGACAACAAAACTTCTAGAGCTGATAAACAAGTTCAGTAAATTGGCAGGATAGAAGATCAAAATGTGAAATCAGTAGCATTTCTGTACACCAATAATGAGCAATCTGGGGAAGAAATCAAGAAAAAAATTCTATTTACAATAGCAAATAAAATAATCAAATATATAGGAATAAAGTTATGTAAAGTACATAAAAGATGTTAAGTACTTGTACACAGAAAACTATACAACATTGCTAGAGGAAAACAAAGACCTAAATAAATGGAAGAATAGACCACGTTCATGGATTGGAATGCCTAAATATCATTAAGATGTCTGTACTATACAAATTGATTTACAAATTTAACACAATCCCAATAAAAATTACAACAGCATTTTTTTTACTGTATTGGAAAAGCTAATTATGAAATTTATTTAGAAAGGCAAGAGGCTCCAACTAGCCAAAAACATATTGAAAAAGTAAAACGAAATTGGAGGAATCATGCTAACTGACTTTAAAGCATACTACAAAGCTATAGTGGTAAAAATTGCATTGTATTAGCACAAGGTTAGACAAGGCCACTAAGAACACTTAACTGGGACAGAATGGCCTCTTCAACAATTGGTTCTGAGAGGACTGGATATCCATAGCCAAAAGAATGAGAGATGATAACTATCTCATGCACTATACAAAAAATAATTCAAGATGGATCAAAGATCTAAGTATAAGAGAGAAGACCATTAAGTTCCTAGAACATAATGTAGGGAAGCATCTATGAGACCTTTTAATAGGTAATGTTGGGGGCCGGCTGTGGCCCAGTGGATAGGACGCCGGTTCACCACATGGAAGGCCCCGGGTTCGGTTCCCAGGGACCTCTCCAAAGCGGGCAGACCACCTTGAGAGGGCAAAGCCACCATGGGCGGGGCAGAGCTGCCATGGGCAGGGCAAAAAAGAAAATGCCGCCAAGGGAATGGAGCAGAGCCGCAGCCCATGAATGGAACAAAGCTACCCGTGAGCGGGGCAGGCCGCCTGCGCGGTGGGCTGACTCAGTGGGTCCCCGCAATGGGGGGGAGACAAAAAGCAGACACAGAAGAATGCAAAAAGATGAGTGCAGTGGGAGCAGGCAGAAAGGGGGAAGATATGTAACAACAAAAAAAAATAGGTAATGGTTTCATAAACTTTACAACCAAAGTGCAAGCAACAAAAGAAAAAAATAGATAAATGGAACCACTTCAAAGTTAAAAACTTTTGCACTTTAAAAGTGTGTCAAGAAAGTGAAAAGGAAGCCTACTTATTGGGAGAAAATATTTGGCAACCATTTATCTGAAAAGGGCCTAATTTCCAGCATATATAAAGAAATTCTACATCTTGAAAATAAGAAGACAAACAACCCACTTAAAAATGGACAAGAGATTTGAAAAGACACTTTACAAAGAGGAAATGCAAGTGGCTAAAAAGCACATGAAAAGATGCTCAACATCACCAGCTATGAGGGAAATGCGAAACAAACAACAATGAGATATCATCTTACACCTATTAAACTGGCAGCTATTAAAAGAACAGGGAACTACGAGTGTTGGAGAGGATGTGGAGGAAAGGGAACCTTCATCCACTGCTGGTGGGAATGTAGAATGGTGCAGCCATTGTGGAGGACAGCTTGGCAGTTCCTCAACAAGTTAACTATAGAAATGCCACATGACCCAGCAATCTCACTGCTGGGTATAGTTTAAAAGCAGGGACACAAACAGATATATGCACACCAATGTTCTCAGTGGCATTAGTAACATTGCCCAAAGTTGGAAGTAACCCGTGTCCATTAACATATGAATGGATAAGCAAATTGTGGTATATACACACAATGGAATATTACTCAGCTGTAAGAAGGAATGAAGTAATGACACATAGGACAACATGGATGAATCTTGAAGACCTTATGTTGAATGAAGTAAGGCAGTCACTAAATCACAAATATTACATGACTGCACTAATATGACCTAAGCAAATTGAGCAGGCTCACAGAGCTATGGCCTGGAAAATAGGTTATCAAGAGAATATGAACGGGTTCATCCTGTCATAGGGTGTTATCAACATAGGGTGTTATCACACAATAAACAAGAAAATAATAAACTCCCTCCCTGGGGAGTCCTGCTAGGTTCTCAAATAGAGGGGCAAGGGTCTCTTGAGAACATAGGCAGTGCCCAATAAAAGACCTCAATAGGGCCGGCCACATAGCCCAGTGGATAGGGCGCCGGTATATCACATGGGAGGCCCCGGGTTTGGTTCCCGGGGACCTCTCCTAGCGGGCAGACTGCCTTGAGAAGGGCAAGCCGCCATGGGCGGGCCAGAGCCGCCGTGGGCAGGGCAAAAAACTGCCACGGACAGGGCAAAGCTGCCACGGGCAGGGCAAGGTTGCCCGCGAATGGAGCGCAGCCAGCGACCCGCGAACTGAAGCAGAGCTGGCCGTGAATGGAAAGCAGAAGCCGCTCACAAGCGGGGAAAGCCGCACCTGCGTGGTGACCGGTCTCGGCGCATCCCCACAGCAGGGGGTAGGGGAGATATGTAATAAAAATAAATAAATCTTAAAAAAAAAAAGACCTCAATATGTCAAGACCTCAATATTAATGCATGTAACTATGAACCTTATTCTTTGAAATTTCCAATGTGTGGTTACCATAGGTTGCAAGGGGAGACGGTGGGAAGAAAGGATGAAGCATGGGGCATTTTTAGGGCATTAGAATTATTCTGCCTGATCTTGTGATGATGGATACAGGCCATTATGCACTTAGTTAGAACTTTTAAAAGTATATGATACAGAATGTGAACCATAATGTAAAGCATTGACCATGGTTAGTAGCAATTCTTCAATATTTGTTCATCAAAGCTAATAAATATACCATGCTCATGTCATATATTATTAGTAGGTGAAAATGTGAGCAGAGAGATGGTGGGATATATGGGAATCTCCTATCATTTCAATGTGACTTTTCATTTACCTCAAGCTTCTTTGAAAATAAACAGAAAAGAAATAAGACACTGGGGAAACACACAGAAGAAACTGACACTGTACATAAAAGATAACAGAACTTATGAGAATGAAAGGCAAAATGCAAAAAAAAAATTTTAATTTATATATATCTTTTATTTTATTATTTTTTATTATTTATTTTTTTACTTTGTTTTTGGGGAGGTTTTGATTGTAGAAACATTGCAACTGTGGCAAGGGAGATTCACTGATGTGGGGTGTCGGGTAGGGGGATATGTGGGGAGGGGTGCACCTGGGGCATGTCTCTATGGAAGATGAATGTGTTCAAGTGGTCATGGGATGTTGTCTCAGTGGGAGGAGAAGCACACAATAACAAAAAGAATATTGAATTTCCATCCTGGGAGTCCTGGTACATTCTCTAATAGAGGGGCAAGAATCCCTAGAGTATATGGGCAGTGCTTATCGAAGGAGGACAGACCAATATGCCAGGCCCTTGATATTGATGCTTTTACTTATGAACTTTGTTCTTATGAAATTGAAACTTAGCCTACTAATATATATTGCCTAAGAGTTACCTCCTGAAAGCCTCCTTGTCACTCAAAATGTGCCTTTCTAAGCCAAACTCAGCATATAAACTCACTACTTCCCCCCCACCCCCCCAGCAAGGGACATGGCTCCCAGAGATGAGAGTCCCTGGCCCCAAGGGATTATTACCAAAAGCCAGCTAGTGATGCATTTGAAAAAGACCTTGACCAAAAGGGGGAATTATTAAATACAAATGAGCTTTTATTTCAAAGTGAGTCAGGAGGTCATTCCAGAGATTTTGCTTGTGCACGTCTTAGGAGGATCTCACTGACTGCTGCAGTAAACAGTGCCTCAAGCAGGGGTGTTCCTGGGGTCTCTAGAGATATCTAGACACTATAGGTAGAACAGACAACCTCAGGAATTCGGCACTCTGTCACTGGGCCTTACCTTGGAATAAATGACAACTTATCCCCTAATGTATTGGAGTTGGACTCATTTATAATTGTTCTACTCATGGTTCTTCTGCCCCATTTATTTGATCCTATAATTGGCACTATAGCCATTAAATATATGTCCCAGAGACTTAAATCTTACTGCTGTTCATGAACCCTGAATCTCAGCAGAGTTGCAACACCTACCCTCCAATTTATCAGACTCAACCAGGACAACTACTGAAATGATGATGATGGACAAGGCCCATCCCCCAAAAACAGAGTATCTACAACTGCAAGCAAGACAGTTCCACCTATCAGCCCCATGGGATCTAAACCCCCTCTCAACTGGAAGCAGTGTGGGCATCCTCAAAGATTGAGGAATGAACAATATAAGGGGGGGATTGCATAAATAGACTTCTTATTATTCCAGCAACGAAAAACTTGTAACATTGATATAAAGACAGTGGTCACCAGAGCTTCTGAGGGGAAGGAGAGAGAAGAATAGGTGTAATTTGAGGCATTTGGGGGACATTGGAATTGTTCTGTATGATTTTGCAATGAAGGATGCAGGCCATTATACATTTTGTCAAAACCTATAAAATTGTGCAGTGCAAAGTGTAAACCACAGCGAAAACTATAGTCCATGGTTAGTAGCAATACTTCAGTATGTGTTAATCAATTGTAACAAAGGTACCACACTATTGAAAGATGTTGTTAATTGGGAAAACTGTGGGAGGGGGCTGGAGTGATTTATGTGGGAATCCCCTGTATTTTTAATGTAGCATTTATGTAATCTAAAGCTTCTTTTAAAAATGAATAATAATTTTAAAAAATATGCTACAGGTTTATACTCTTCCCACCTCCACATTATAGGAAAGTGTGACATTGTAAAGTAAGGAAGAATTTGCTAAGATCTTCTTAAGCCTTGCTCCTTCTTCTCCTCCTCCACTTCCTCTTCCTTCTCTTCTTCTTCTTATTTATAATTTGCATTTCTAAAAGCAGTGAAATTCTTGACTTGCTTTAAACTCTGATTCCACCACAAATTCATGAATGATGAAGTTCATAAATTTCCAAACTAAAGATGCATGTTGAGTTCAGGACACAGCCCAAGTTAGTGCATAAACTTGCCAAAAAGAGAATATAAAATATTTAAACATATGCATTCAATGCTTTGATTTCAATAATGTGAATGCTGACACGCTAAAACAAAACAAAACAAAATAAAACAAAAAAAAAAACCCTCATTTTTGAGGCTAAAACAAACATCCAGGCCAAGAAACAAACAAAGGAAAATATTAAGTCAATGCTAGTTCAGGCAGTTTGGGAATTTATTTTTAATTAAATACATAAGACAAAAAGGAATACACATTTTATTTGGATGATATTTTTTCTACTCTCCTAATTTACGGACAACTTTCAGTGCTTGTTTGCAATCAGCTGTCAGCAATCTGTCTTCAGAGATTAAATAAGGAGAAGAAGATGACAATAGAGTATATATATTGCATCCTAGGGAAGCACCATTTTAATTTCCTTTAACTTACTCTATTTAATTTGACAGTTGGAAACTTTTGTCTCATTTTGGTCCCCAACACTCAGTGGTATACGTAGCTCAATGAGTTTAATTTTATTACAGATATTTTCCAAATGCTTTTTAATCATCCAAGGTCATGATGAGCACCAGGGCAGCAGAAAGGCAATGTTATTTAACAGAGACACTTAACAGTGAATTAAATGGAGATGGTACTGATTAATGAAGTTGTTTCACATCCTGCTCTAGTTTCATTCCGTTTACATATTATTTTGTAGATCAGATTGCCACAGCCTGATTCCTGAGGTTGAAGCCTGTTTTGATTTTGCAGGAAAATCATATCAATTGCCACTTATTATCACAATATGTGTGATAATTCCCATAGAGCTCAATTTGGTGTATCACATAAAAGGGATTGTTGAAATCAAATTAGAATATCTAATTTAGACTAGGAAATTAGCTTATTTTGGAAAGGAAAAGTCACATTGGAAAGACTTTGGCCACTACTTCAGTCTTTTCAATTATTAACATAGAAATCTGTCAACAAAACCATCTTGAATGTACCAATTTCTTACTTGTCAATGGAAGATATTCATGGTCTGAAAATATTTACTACTTCCAATAAAAGTCTGATCCACACTCATATGTAAATATGTAAGAAAATATTTTGAAAATGAAATAAAATACAGTGCATACAGGGTAAAATAAGTCCAAAATTGAGGAACATATAAGACTTCTGGATACTATCACTTATTTAGCCATTTTTCAAAAATTTACCATCTTAGTGAATCTACATATACTAATAAAACAAATTAAATAATTAAGAGAGAAAGCCAAATATGTTTTCTAAAAGTCTGTGTATTAAACGCTTTCTATACGACAAAAATAGGTTTAAGACCAAGAGACTTAACACATAAACTACAGGAAGGTAGGAACTGGGAGTATTATTCATGAACTTTAAATCAGATAAAAGCTAGAGAGCATACTTGACTTTCATTTCCTATTTCGTTGTTGCACTTGGTTTTATTCCGCCCCCCCCAACTGCAAACTAATATATACTCAGTTCCGAATATTTTTGGGGGAAAAGCACATGAAAAAAAATCTGATAATCCTACCAGTCAGAAATAATCTCTGCTAATATTTTTGTGTATTCTCTTTTTCCCACCTCTCTCTCTCTCTCTCTCTCTCTCTCTCTCTCTCTCTCTCTCTCTCTCTCTCTCATCTGTGATCTCTTATCATCTGTGATCCCATAGGCTTAATTTCAGAAATACCATTCTCAGTACCCACCAAAACTAGTAAGGACAATCCAATCTTTCTCTTCCATATGATCAGACCTTTACTTGTTTACTACATCCTTTCCAACAAATTTAAATGCATAAAGCAACTCAGTCGTTAAGATATTGTTTATTTCAATTACTTACTCCCCTCCCCTGAGTCTTCCACTCACATAAAGCTAAGTAACACCGCAAATTATTCCAATGGATAAATCCCAAGATTGCCAACAACCACTAAGCTACTATTAATATGGGCATGTGATTTTGTCCTTATCTGATTTTGCCTTGCAGAAACATTCAATTCTGTCAACTTACCTTGAAACATTCTCTACATTGTATTTCTCCTAATGCTCTTGACACCCAGCTCTTGCGCTGGTTCATCTCCTTTCCTTGGCTATTAAGTCTTGACACATCTCAGGTTTGATACTGGTTTCCATTCTTTTCAGAGCCCATTGTTCCTCTCAAGGCAATTTCATCCATGCTATTAGCTTCAATTACCAGCTATGTAACAAGGGACACTCAGGCATATCTCTAAGCCAACTTGCTCTGTAAAGCTTCAAATCTGTATATCTTATTAATTCTCAATATTTATACATAAAGATCTGAAAAGTCCATCAAAACTTTCTGCTGCAATTCAGATATGTAAAGAGCTTGGAAGTCTTCACACCCATCTTTACAAGAAGATAGTGTTGAACAAACTAAAAATCAATGACTTCTCTTGAACCTATGAGAAAACTAAGGCACAGGGCAAACTGCAACCCTGAAATCTATAAAGACAGGCAAATCCAGTGAGTTAGTGGAGATCTGCTTACATGTAGAAGCTACTAGAGCATAAACTGATAGGAACCTTTTAATGGTAATTTTTATGAATTGTTGGAAATTGTACATGTAGTAGCTTGAGAGTGAGAAACTATTTGGGAGCACTGTCTTGGAGGCCACCAAGACTTATAGGTTTACTGCTAGGAGTGCCTTTAAGTTATAAGATTCTGCAAAGGGCAAAACTAAAATATTGTAAAAAGATTAGTGGATTTCAGAGTTACAGACGGAAGAGAGGATGGTTGATTAGATGAAGTACAGGGGATTTTGAAGGTGGTGATTCTGTATCCTGTATAATATTTAATGATGGGTACATGGCACTATGAATTGAAAAAAAAAACCTACAGAACTTTTCAACACAAAGAAAAGTTAATGCATGAAATTTTAATAAAATCATCTAGGAGGTTGAGGAATCTCAGGATTGAATGGAGAATATGTCAAAACAATCCAACAATATTATAAATATATAAAACCCCACTGAAGAGAGTTGTAAAAAAAGGTGACAACCCAAGCAACTTTGGAAATTATCATACAGTCTAATAGACTAAGGCAAAAATAACTATACGTAGTCACTGTATCCTAGTTGATAAAATTGATTGCCCTTAGGATACGGATAAACAGTTTTGATAGTGCGTATATACTAGAACTGATTAACTAGACAGATGGACGGCAGGTGGTAGGTTTCTCCCTGTTGGAGTGATAATTTAGAGATGAGCAAAAGGAAAAAGTTGTGATGATCTATATATTTATCTATTAGAATTGGAGACATCTGTATGAACTCATGTTTAGCTTAAGGGGCATACAGCAGGTTACATATTAAACTGTTTATAAATATACATGGATTAGTATACACACATATATTTCCTCTCTCAGACAGCTGAGAGGTCCTAGTAGCAATGACATTCTTGGGGAAAAAAGCAAAGCCAATTTCCCAGATCTTAGAGTCTAATAATCTTTACCAGTAAAAGGAGCCATTTCCTGAAGAAATGGTTACTTTTTGGACTGGAGTAAGAAATATATAAGATAGTCCTGGAGCATCTTAAAAGGTTAAGAGTGTGGGG